>UELV01178052.1:0-46110 GCA_900490015.1 Megastigmus stigmatizans | reverse complement strand
GTTTGAATCATTGCAAAAGATATATCTTTATGTTTTTGGAGTCACTGAGTTCGGGTTTTACGTCATTTTGACCTCAAATAAAAAGAGAGATGAAGATTTCTCCAAGGTCAGGTTGAGAATATACCCAGGGAAATATTTAAAATTGGTTTTTATGTTTTTGAGAACGCTTGACACCGAATTTTCTCATTCAACCAATCGCATTTCTTATCACACCAAAGAAGTCTTACCTTGATCAAGTTGGAAAAAATTATAAAAATTAAAAGAAAGTCATAAAGTCAGATGTTATCGATAGATTCATATAGATCTTAGAAGAGCAATGTGAGAAAAATACAAAATAGATTTCTGACAAAATGGAAAAATGTATTATATAAAAAATGAAAAAATGTATAAAAAAAATAGGAAAATATAAAAAATAAAAAAAAAATGAAAAAAGGAGCTACATTACTCTCTACGTCCACGTCGTTAGCTCTGGGTAAAGCAGAAGGAGAGTAGAAGGCCTAAAAACTCCACATTTCTAAAAAAAAAGCACGAATCAAAACACATAAACCCTGAGATGGCCATATACCCAGAAGAATGAGTATAATTATGTCTATTCACAATCAAACAAGTGTCAGATTCAGATGTAGCACCTCGGGATACTCTTAGATATAATTTTTGTTCGAATATATATGATACTTTCTGCATTTGACCTTGAAGTGACATGGTTGGCCTCTAATGACCGTGATTATGAGCAGTTATGACCGATCAGACTCCAGATTTGGATGCAGCACATCTCGAAACCTGAGAATATGATTTTATTCCTATTTTACCGAACTAAAAAATTTTCATGACCCTCCAGGGCCGGAGAGCTGATATATCGGCTCGGTCCATGATAGAAACATTGTACATAGTTGATGGGTGATACAAGACATGAATTTGGGCACTTTCAAAGGAGGTTTCGAAACCTCAAAACCCGGCCCTCTAAAGGTTAAAGAACAGAGACTGTTTCCTACATTCCACTTATAAAAATGCAATGGTAGGCACGAAATATGAACGAGTTTAAATTTTGTGAAAATTAAATGATTAAAGAACGAAGATTCTGATAATTTAATATTTGTTTTCCTGCACAAATTAAGTATCAATATTATGTTAAATTATATATTTATATTTATGGAATAAATTTATGGAATTATTATTATACTGATCAATAATTATTACATTGACATTTTTGGTTATAGAGCGTCGATAACTATTATACAATATACTACATTTTTAGCCAAATCGACTGCAACCTCATTTCCCTAAGAAAATTGCGGGGTCCTTTAATACAAAATTATATAATAAATAAATTAAGAACATTTAAAACGGTTTGAAAACAGTGTACGGTGCGCTTAGAGCATACGATATATAAAAAATTACATGTCGGAAGTGTGTTCATTCATTTTATTGTTTCTTAGCATTCGAATTAATATATTGAAGGTAAAAATGTTTGATTGTTTCAATCAAAGTTAGGGTATAAGGAGAAAAGAAATTTAATTAGCGACATATTATTTTAGCAAGTATTCCATATCTAACAGGGTAAAGTACATAACTGATCAGCAGTGTATGCGCAGTAGGTAATAAAGATTTCAAGTTTTTCCGAGTATTTACTAGATATATATACTAGAGAACAATGAACGAAACAAACTTCTTCCTGAAAGATAAGGTTGCACTAAGGCTTGCAAAAGAGATTGTAAGCACTAATTGTTTCGTATGATTAATTTCATTCGTAATATTGCAGTAGCAAGTAGCTGCAGTAAAAAAATGCTATATTTACCGATGATTAAAGACGCATTATTGTGTAATTTCTCATTATTCATAAATTTATTTATGAATAATGAAGTCATTATATTTTTTTTATCCACCGAGTATTGTGAGAAACTCAATTCGTTAAAAAAATGATAAGTGCTCTAAAATATAATTGTTACAATATTCCAGATTAATATTATATCGAAGACATTCAATAACCACATGTATTATACCTAATTTATATTTTACTTCCTGATGGAGAAAGCATTGTGTTGAAGGAAAAGGTTTTCATATAAATATTATAAAATTTAATTAAATTATGAAACCATTATTATTAAAATAGAAATAAATTATTTTATAAAAAAAAAATACTTTGCTTATTTAAATGAGATTCAGAAGTAATGGACTGAGTGTGTGAAAACTACTGGGGCCTTTTTGTGTGTTTCTTAACACGTGAAGTATATGAATGTATTATATCGATATATTAATTCCACAGTTCTGAAGAGTAACTGAATGTTTTTACTTGAAACCAGTTATTGAAATTTTAGTTTTAGTATTGAAAGTATTTATTCTACAGAAAAACAATGTTAACGTAATATTTTGCACATAAGTTTATAAATGGTGTTTATACGTGTCAAAATAATTTATATCATGATGAGATAGCATTTAATCAGAAAATTTTTATGTACAATGCATTCATAAAATATATATTCGAATTAAAATAATTTTTATTATGAATTCATAGTTGTTAAATTAAATAAATGAAATTACTGTAAGGTGATTGTGCTAAGAAAATCAGTAGCTAATGACTCAAACTGATTACAATAACTAAAAGAGTACTTTTGTCCACACGCTAAATCTCTTAGAGTGGAAAACCACTCTTTTAGAGTGAAAATCCACTCTTAGCTTTAGTGAAAGTAATTAACTCTATTTAGAGTTATTTATTCGCTCTAAACCCAGAGTTTTTATATCACTAGAAAAAATCGCTCTATGTTAGAGTTGATTGTACTCTATTTAAAAGTGAAATAAGAAAAATTTCAAGGTTAGAATATCATTACATTACAAATCTAAGAATATATACAGATTTTCTTTTTACTATAATAATATTCACATTGAAAAACTGCTTCTATTTAATAAATATATTAATAATGAGATACTTACAGCTGGCAAATTGACAATTTTTTCCATTATTTGACACGTGTATTGTTCGTACCTATACGCACCACTCTACCATTCTACCATTAGAGTGAATTTAGAGTGAATTTTAAGCTTACTATAAAACACTCTAATACTAGAGTGATATTGTTCACTCCAAATTTTAGATAGACTTTTTCACTCTATAAGAGTTACTTTTCACTCTAAAAGAAATTAAATGCAACTATAGAGTGGATTTTCACTCTAAATAATTTAGCGTGCAACTTATAGAATTTGGAAGTATGAAAGAGCTGCAGATCTTAGTCACATATGATTATATGAAATTTGATTTTTTTATAAAACTATTCTTCAAAAATAGCTACAATGCTAATGAATAAATCTGCTTACATTTTAAGAACTACGAACGTTCTAAGCGGCTTCTGATACTTGTGTTGACAATTAGCTTAATTTATGTTGTTAGATACAAGATAATTCATCAATGTAAGTAAAATTAAAATGCTGCAAATGAATGTACGTCTGGCCGACAACTTTAATTACACCAGTGATAACACAATAAGAAAATTGTAATTTTTTGATATATCAAATTTACTATCCAACTGATATTGAAAATGGAAAGTACTATAATAAAAAATATATAGATAAAAAATTAAAAATCATTATTAATAATTGTAGTCGACTGCTATACTTTATTTTATTGTTATTGTAATAAAGTATAATAAATAATTATTCCTATTATATTTTTCTGAATCCACTAAAATTTTAACTACTTTTATGAAAACAAGATAAGAAATTATGATTCTTCTAACATAATAAAGGTATATATATAACTTATGTTCAAATAGAATTAAAAGGATGAAGTATAAATTAATACTTAATAATAAATTAAATATTTAGGATTCTTATTATCCTTTTTTATTCACTAGATAATAGATACGATTTACCAGGTACAAATCTCTTTGAATCTGTTTCTTTTTTATCAGACAATAAACTACTTTGTATTGCACGAATCATTTATGCATTTACGTGTTACTGTGAACTTCATATAGTATTTAATAATTGTTTTCTTACTTTAACGGATCAATAAATACTTTTGGTTACCTTGTAAATATATAAAAATATAAATTATAAAATTGAAAAAAAAAATTAATTAAATATAATAAATACTTGAGCAAAAGAGATTTGTACTTGGTAAATCTTATCTATTGTGCATAAAAAAGGATAATAAGAATCCTAAACATTTAATTTATTAAGTATTAATTTATACTTCATCCTGTTAATTCTATTTGATTGAATCAGTGTTATTATAGTTAATAGAGTAAGTATTAAAAGTTTCGATTACAATATTAATTTGCACAATTAACATGCATGGTAATTCAATTTGAGTGAACTTTTGAGCTCACGATAATTTTTATTTTTGTGCTCAATCAAAAGTAAACAAGTAGAGATTAATTATCAATATCAGTAGCTCTGTTTTTCGATGTGCACTGTTTCATAAGTCTTTTTTTAAAATGAGCTTTACGGATACTTCTATAATCTGTATTATTATTCGTTGTAAAGAAGACATGCGTAAACAAAGATTCTAATAAATGCAAGACCATTTTACCTTTTTGGACTTAAACAGGAAAAAACATAATTTTTCAAAGAAAATCCACAAATAAATATATTCATTACAAATTTTGTTTTATTTGTAAATTAGGAAACAAAAGAACTAGGTAAAAACTGTTTTAATGCAGATTAAGAGTGATGTAAAAGATTAAAATAAATATAATAATTATATTAAATTTTTTATAATAAATATCACTTATTATAAATATGGTATATAATAAGAAATCGCAATCGAAGAAGCAAATTGATAAGTAATGGATCACCAAAAAATTGAAAAGTTGAACCGTCTGATTACATTAAAAATTTTAATTAGCAATGGATGTGTCACATCGGACACCAATAAAAGAATTTAAGCACAATAAACCAGTTCAATAATTAAAGCTATATTTAATAAGTTGTTATTATAAATCCGAATGATTCAACTCAACACTTATAAAAAACAAAGAAAATGTACATTTACTCGTCTACACACGTCAAAGCATTCTAAGAAATCCGATATAATTATTCCAGTAGCTTGAGCTTCAATAATTTCTAAGTACGTCTTCACCTAGAAAACTGACCACAAACAATGTTTCATGCATTATCGCTTAGAAGTCATTGAACGGCGTTTAACAGTATAGACGAGATGGGTTCAACGTAACAATCAGCGATATGTCACAAACAGTAATCAGGAAGTAGACGCTATTCGAATAGAATGCATGTTCTACGATAAAACTGAGCGCTTCGAATACATACAAAATGTTCTTTTTTCGAAAAACGAACGAGCAACAGCTGCTCAGACTGCACACGGATAAGATGCTTTATCGACCCTCGTTTGGCTCTCTTTGTGCCTCCTCGCGCATCCGTTACCCACACCCCTTTTCAAATTCGCCGTTTGAAAATCTTACGCAATACTCCCGCTTATATGTACAGGTCAACGATATTTGACCTGTGCTCGAACATGATTAGCAACCGCGTTCATCTTTGACTCTGCTTACCCTGCTCCTCCGACACCCTGGCCGATTAGGCGCAGCTCATATAAAGGCTTCGAGCCGTCAATTCTGCGCCCACAGTGCAGCCACAGAGTGAAATTCAGCGACATCGACGCGCTTCGCACCAGTACTTGCTATCAAGGTCATTGTTTCTACTTATTAGCATTATTTATTTTTCCTTAACTTCTAAACAATCCTACTTCTAAACACTGCATCAATTATGCATTTCAAAATTTTGCCAGATTTGAAACTAAATTTATTGAATACGAAAGAAATATTGTTCGATAAACTATTACCTATACCGGCGAACAATGAACCGACTTTGAATTTGGGAAAATATTTGTAATTGTTTTTCATTAGCTTAGCGTATCGAATTTAAGTTTATTAAATCAAAACCATTTAGGAAAATTTGTTTGTTTCCGTATTGAAATAATTTTGTATGACTTTATTACTCTAAAATTAACTTCATCAATTTGCCAACAAAATCGTAACATATTCAACAATTTTGAAAAGTCCGATATCTTTTCCCGAAAAATCTTCAAAAACTGTGGTTACTGTCCCATTCATTTCTCGTTATCGCAGTTTCCTGATAACTTCTTATTCTATTTTCGCTTACTCGATATACTTACTCATTTAGATTAGCACTTTAAAATTGTTTTCGAACAAAATTATTCAAAACAAGATGATTGTATATAATATCTCTTCCCGACTAATTAATTATAATAAGATCAGCGTGAGTCACCAGTGGACCAACTGAGCATCATTTATATAAAAGTATAATATTTTTTTAAGGACTCTGTTAAAAGAAAAGCTGCCGACATGATCGGTCGGCTAGTGCTTTTGTCTGTGCTGGCGGTCGGCTGGGTATCGGCCCAGGCATACAAAGCCGACTATAAGAATGAATTCACGGCCGATAAGGACTTTTTGCAGAAGCAAAAGCGCATCTATCAAATACTTTATCATTTGAGTCAACCCGAAATTAAGGCTGATCTTTACAAGGAGGGCAAGGAATACAGTATCGAAGCCAACAAAGACGCCTACACGAACAAGGTATACGACAACTGAATTTCGCTTAACGAGAGGAGTCAGTAGCTTAATTTTTAAAGAAACATTTGATAAACTATATATTTCCATCTGATCCGTTCAGGAAGCAGTAACAGAGTTCCTTCACCGCTTTGAGCATGGTTTCTTGCCTCATGACGCCGTCTTCTCGATTTATTACCCGCGACACACCGAGGAGGCGCTTGCCGTGTTCAGGATCATGTACTACGCCAAAGATTTCGAGACTTTCTACAAAACAGCCCTGTTCTGCCGTAACAGGCTTAACCATGGCTTGTTCGGTTACACCTTCTATCTCGCGGTGATACTACGGCCAGACACTAAATACTTACGTCTACCGCCAGTTTACGAGCTCGCACCAAACTACTTCTACAATACAGAGCTATTGGAACAGGCACATCATATCAAGGAGTTTGGTAAACTGGGTGAGTTGATATTTAAAAATATAACACATCAAATATAAAATCGCACTTCTATTCGAGCTTTGCATTCGGTTTAATAGTGAAATATCTATGAGTGAAAAAGAAACAATAAACATGTAATTAATTTCCAGCCCCGAAGCACAGCGCTGGCTACGACACGTACATTCTTCCCTACAACTACTCGAATTACTACTTGAGCTACGAGTATGACTATGAGCAGCGTCTCAACTACTTCACCGAAGACATTGGCCTCAACAACTTCTACTTCTACTTGCGCAATCAGTTCCCCTTCTTCCTAAGCAGTGAAGAGTTTGGTTTCCCCAAAAATTTCCGTGGTGAAGATTACCTTTACAGCCATAAGAACCTCTACAATCGATACTATCTTGAGCGCCTGTCCAACGACTTGGGCAAAATCGAGGACTATGACTACGACAGACCATTTTACCCTTCATACTGGCCCTCATTATCTTATCCCAATGGATTACGCTTCCCATCCAGGCCGGGTGATAGCTACTTCCCCAAGAACAAGTATCACAAAATTCACGTAAGTTATTTGTTGTTTAAAATGTTATATTTTTACCGGCGTATCTACTTCAATTCGTGAAATTATCAACAATGTTGATAATGGAAACATGAGAAACTTGTAATATTTCACGAATGATAACAATAATACTCACAGTTCTTATGACGAGAATAGTTTACATAATAAGTGACTTAAGAAAATTATCAATTACGATTCATAATTAAGCGAATTCATTTTAAAACCGTAGAATCGCTATTAATAAAGTTAATTGAAGGACTAATGCGACCTCTAAAACGCTCAATTTTTAATGCAGCAAAGCGAGGAATACGAGACTAGAATCAGCCAGGCTGTAGATTCTTTCCGTGTTTTCACCAAGGAGGGAAAAGCTGTGAAAATCGATACTCCTGATGGTGTTAACGTTCTTGGTAATTTACTCGAGGGTAATGCCGACTCATACAACGAGATTTATTACGGAAGCATCGATAGTCTTGGTCGCAACATTCTTGGCTTCAATCTTGAGCCATTGACGCCTTACCAACTTCACCCCAGCTCGCTCGAGCACTTCCTCACCAGCTTGAGAGACCCCGCCTTCTGGAGACTGTACAAGAAAATCTTCCACTTTTACTACAAGTGAGTTTGTACAGAAAACTGGTAGTGATATTTCACATGCATACAGTATAATCAATAACATTTTTATGAAACAACGTTTCGCAGATATAAATTCAATCAGAAGCCTTACAAACCAGAAGAAATCCAGTTCCCTTATCTGAAGATCGAGTCCGTTGACATTGACAAACTAACTACATACTTTGACTATTTTGACTCGACGATCAGCAACGGTTTGGCCGTATCCAGTGAGCAGGAGGCTGAAAAATACCTGATCCAGGCCCGTCAGTATCGTCTTAACCATAAACCGTTCAATGTGAATATTGTCATCAATGCTGAGAAGGCCACCAAGGCAGCTATCAGAATCTTCCTTGGACCTAAGTACAACGTCCACAAGAAGGAAATTGATTACAACCAGCTCTACAGTGAATTCTACGAACTCGATAACTTCATCTACGACCGTAAGTCTTTCCTTTCATGATTCCATTACTTTAATTTGACGTCTTTATTTGATGAATGCCAGTCATTTGACGAGTACAAGTTAACTTCGGTGTTTATTTTTTTTACCAAGTAGAAATGGTACACATTTTATACTGCCAAACTAAAAACTTCTGTCTTCCTCATTCGTTTTGTAGTGAGTGCTGGCGCAAACAAAATCGAGCGCAACTGCCATGACTTTGCCTTCGTGGGCCACGAGCAGGAGCCAAGCGAGGTATTCTACAAGAAGCTGACGAAGGCCATCGAGGGTGGCGAAGAATTGAAGTTCGACAAGCGCATCTACTTCTTCCCCGAGCGTCTACTTTTACCCAAGGGTAAGCCCGAGGGTATGCAGTTCCAGTTCTTCATTTTCGTGGCACCGGTCAATGGCGAACCTGCAACCTTCAACTCGCGCGTATTCGGCGAGTCTCTCTTCGACAACAGACCCTACGGCTATCCTCTCGACAGGCCCACTCGCGAATTCGACTTCCACGGACCCAACTTCTTCTTTAAGGACGTCCTCATTTATCATAAGATCGAGCATGATCCCAATGTGACTTTCTGATCAATTAAAGCTTTACTTGCTGTTTAACGATTGGACGAGGATCTTTTCTTTCCTTCTCTTTTTCTTTTGTTCTAATAATGGAGAAAGGGAAAGAAAGAGTGTCTGATTGTTTTCATCCACCATTTTTATTGTAATTGTTACCTTCTCGTAATAAAGTAAATTCTTTTTTTATTTTCTAACATGTGCTTTGACTGTCATTTCTTACAATTAAAAACCTATTGAATGAAAACATTAATTGATAGTTGCTTTGCTGGAGTGCGGGAGATTGGCATACTTTATGTTAAGTAGCGAAGGACTATTGTTTGGCATGGAAGTTGATTCGTGCAAAAGCGATTACAGTCCAGAATCTACAAAGTGAGATCAGCGAGGAGATTATCGGAACAATTGAGAACAACGGGGCGATTTGGTGTACTAGAAACGCATTTACGCGTTTCCAATGAGTCTTGCAGCAATAGCGTTATATTTCTACTACCATTGAAGAAAACACCAGCAACAGCTTCTTTAATTATTGATTCATTCATTCGTTTATAAGAAAATGTAGTCCAGGCTTGTAGTTTACAGACAAAAAGGTTATTGTAAGTGAATATTATACTTGCTCATTTTAGTTTTTTGAAATTGCAAATTATTTATTCAAACAATAAAGTTTTCTTAATATTTAAAAAAAAATTTTTATTAATATTCTAATTATTAAATGGTATTTATTTAAGATATAAATATTTAAAATATTTCTTGTTTCGTGCAAATATGTTGTTAACAAGTAAAAACTACACAATTTTATGCGCAGAAGTATTTTAGAACTCTATGTAAAACAGTAGCGGTATAATGACTTCCACTCTCTAGTTCATAATAAATTTAAATCTGAAAGAAAGAGACTCGCCTTATGGACAAAACAACTTTTCTTTCGAAGATTGATGCCACCTCGACTCCTTCTATTATGTAAAACAACATTTTTGATATTACATCATTTATTACGCGATAAAAGAGTCTGAAATCTTTAACAGCGAACGAAGCTGAAAAAAATAGTAAATTTTTATCAAGTATGAATTCTAAATTACGAATAATTAATCTAACGAGTTACTTTAAGAGTTGAGTGGCATTACAACGAGTTACATTATAGTATAATTATGTTTTACGTTTTGTTGAAAACTGAGAGCAAATCTTACTTGTAGCAAAACAAAATAAAAAAATATTACAAAGTGAGGTGATCACACAGTAATTTGCGTGAATAAGACGATCATGCAACTGGAACAGGATTAGAATGTATGTAATGGTGTGATTAACAATTAGACGATAAAAGGCCGAGTATATTTCATTTAAATCACAATATTAACTATTAAAATACATTGCGTAAGACTCATTATGTTCTACATTTAATTAAGTGATTCGAATTCATGTATACTATTCCTCTTATTAGTACATAATGAAAATACCAAAATGAAGTAATCCAACTAAAAAAAAATACAGTTTATTACTGAAAATGTTTACATAAATTTTCGCATATTTTTCTGATAGAAAGAAACATTCACGATGAAAAAACCAACATTTTTAATAATTCTAAACAAAAAATAGAATTAAATATTTTTAAATCAGAATGAGTCTTATATTTACGATTTAAATATTAGTTGTAGGAAATGCGTAATCTGTTTATTACATATAACAAAATACTTTGAAAGTCTTTATATATATAAAAGAACAAAATGAATTTGTTGACTTATATTGAATAATTAGTCGGTATTTAGATTACGCTGAAAATATATAATATCATAATATTCTACGGTCATCCGGTTCATAGGCCAATCAACAGGTATGAATTCCTCGGACATAATAAGCATTGGAGAATCGGTAAGTAATCCAAAGCTAATATCTTTGAATAAGTGATGTTATAGCTAATGGTAATAATAAACTCTTAATTTTTCCTCCTACTTTTCGGGAATCGATCCAGTATTTAACAATTTAATTATTATAATTTTTTAAGAATACAAGAAGTATTGCATATAAGTTTAGTAGTATCAAACAATGATAGCCCTACTGTGATATCCATGCAGTACCTACAACAATTCGTAAGCTCGTCGCTCGAAGGGTAACAACAGTTTTTCGAAAAATCACAGGGTCAAACACTGGCGAAACAAATCACCGATTTTGGAAAGACAGAAAAAAAAACGAAGACATTCGAGGGCATGACGCAACGAAATCGACTTAATGTATTCGATATTGTGTTGATGTACTGTTATATGCTAGGCTGTACAGTTAGACATACCAGGAAAGGAGTAGCTTCAAACATCGACGACTGAATGTACATGCGGCTCGCGCGCGCGCGCGCACGCACCGCTTACAATTCCAATGCAAATTTCCATGGCGTGCCTGGCCATAATTCATCCACAACGATATTTCATTGGGTGTATATGGCGCGTCGGGGCAACGTATTTTCGCGGTCAGAGTAACTCGATTATAAAGCAGTGTTTGCACATATTTTCCATAGCTTAAAATACAGTTTAATTGTGTGACATTAGAAGAAGCGCACATAGAATTAGAAATACAGTTCCATGATTGGAACGCTTTCGAGTTTATGACGTTAAAAGCTAAAAGCAATGAGCGACGATAATTTGGAAGGATCCACTTTTTTTATTAAGTTATGCTTAAAACTGAGGTTTTGAAATTTCAGAGGAAAAACAGAAATAAACAAATGACATGTCTCAATTTGACTTGCAAATATTCTGACTTTTGTATTACGTATGGCAGCTAAATTATTTCATTACCCCTCCGTCAATTGGCCTTTTAAAATGTAAATAATAAAGTGCAATTGTTTTAGAAACATTGGATAACAAACATGATAATATGCTGCATTTCACTATTGTCACAATCCATGAAAAACAAAAATACGATCGTACTTTCTAGTAAATTTTACTTTTAGTATCTAGTAAATTTTATTAGAAAGTCCAATGAACCTTTTTTGTTTGTTTCTATACATTCCGTGAAAGTAACAGCATCGACTATTGTAATACCGAGCCATATTAACCTTTAGACCAGCTGTCAAAAAAGTGTCAAAAATTGTTAGTTTTGGCACCGAAATCCATACATAAGCGTACATGGTCAATGATACAATATGGTTAGCCGAGTTTGAGCCCAAAATTCGGCTTTCTCGCGGTCTAAAGGTTAATAACGCCATCCATAGAGTAGCTGACACTCATCGTCACGTAACATCTCAAAAATTTAATCGCCTCTCAAGTCAAAAAGGAAAAAAAAAACAGACAGGTGTTGAATGAATCGCGCAAACGAGCGCCTACACGCGTGTCACATACCCTATACTACACCGATGGCATTGAACTTAAGAACACACTCCTCCTCTTTCTCTCTTTTTCCAACTCCTCGAGTTGGTCAAGGTCACGAATACAGGAGAGCAGCGGCGCGCACGACGGAATGTGGGCCGTTAGCCGGGGCGAGGAAAAACAAAGCACTTCTTCGCCGACGAGGGTTATAACGTGCTCCCGCGCGCGCAGAGAAGAGAGAAAGGGGAAGGGGCACGAGAGAGGCTGGTTTTTTTCGTCGGGGAGAGCAGCAGGAGCAGCAGCTACTGCTGGGGGGCCTCGTGAAGGTGGAGACTCGAGGAGGACGGGCTCAGTTTACGTCCGACCGTCGCGCGCTACCGCGAGGATCGCTTAATGTGGATACTCAGCTGGAGAACGAGGCAGAGGAAAGCTTTTCGCTGCTGGAGCTTGAAAGGTTCGCCGGCACACGCCATGGAGTTTCGGACGTTCGTTGTGAGTATATCCTTTCCATTCATGGCCTGTTTTTTTTTCTTTTGTTCTTGGCGTACGCGAGCTTATGCAACTTGGCTATGCGTGCGCGTAACGATGTCTGGCTTTTTATAGATTTAATTTTAGTGTTTTAAAAGAAAGCGGAAGATGAGAAATTTTGAAATCAACGTTGAGTACGATTGTGGGATATCGGTTTGATTGTTGCGAATCGAGCGAAACTCTAAAGTGCATTATAGCTTAGTTTCAAAAGTGAAATTTTATAGAATATTCATGCATAAATCGTAGTACAGTGGTTATGTAGTGTAAAAAAACGAATGAAAGTTGTCGATTTTGCAGGAAAAGCTTTCGTTTTATACCTATAAATTCGTTATAACATCTATTTAGTTTTCTTTTCACAGACGCTACAAACATTCGACCCATACCAGTTTTCATTATACAAATTACTCAATCATAAATTACCGTAAATCCTACGATTTCAAATTTGATGAGCACATCGACGTTGCTCGATAAAAATAATAAAAAATTGTTTTCTACTTTTACCGTATAAATTTCAACTAAACTCTTAAATCGATAAAACCAAAAGTAATAAGACGAACTGGAATAATAGTCGCAACGTTAATCACAAAAATATTGGTACCAAATATCGTAACTGTATACCGTTATACATCCGCGTCACATACAAATCCATTAATACCGCAAATTCAATTGCATTCCTGTTAATCCCCAAGTCAAACCCACACGGCATTCAACCTAAACCGCAAATATATACCCAAAGCCCATTTAAAAAAAAATGATAATCCTTCCGTCCTGAATCGCGATCGAGCTTCCTCTTCCTCAAACGCTACGACCCGCAAGAGTTGTGTATGCGCATCGACTCGGATTTCAATAAAAGAAGGATAATAATAAAAGAAAGAAAGACGATGAGGCGTGTGTGCATGAACGTATACTGGGCCATAGGACGCACTGCTTGGAGTGAGTGACGTCTTTTTACAGGAGCTGCGCGCGAGCGTGTGCGCCTCTTCACTATATCGAGGCGATCGTTCCGCGGGGAAACCGGTTTTTCACGGGTCATCGTCTCGCCCGTAACTGTAACGCCGGTATATATACAAGCGCGTGTATATAACTTCGCCTGCTGGTGCTACGGCCCCCATCGACAACGACGACGTGCGACTCGCGCACAGGAGGATTTTACCCACACGCGGCTTTCCTAATGCTAGAATTATATCGCAAGTAGGTTAAATGCGCGCGTGCATGCGTGTATACGTTTGACGTCCTATACCAGCCGGACTTTCTTCACTTAGGTGTGTAAGAGAGAGAAAAAGAGAGGAGAATTTAACACCATGTCTAGCTTTGAATGAAACTTGGCGAGTCGATTGAAATCCACGTTAAAGACGTTTGAGCCAAGAGTTTGGAAATCGGTGCGTTGGGATTCGTTTCAATTGTATTGCCTTGCGATGTAGCTGAGGCGTAATATTCTTGATTCGTTGATTTTCAGATTGAGAGTTAGTTGAATTTGAGTATTTTGAGGATTGTATTTGTTGAGATTTTTTAATTCACGTATTACGGTAAACTTGCATGCTTTACTGCATAATTCGTTTGAATCAGACAATCGAATGAATATAATCTCTTATTATTTAGATATTTATTTTTGTAACGAGGTTGATTTGGGCTTATCATCGTAAAAAAATTGTTTCCCAAATCAAAAGAAATTATGTAGTCATCTCATCAATCTCTTTAATTCGCGTGTAGTTAACCACGTAACATATTTCGTCTGAACATTCTGAAGCTATACGTCTTTTTATTTCTCAGTGAATTTGGATTGTTTCGAAAGTCTGGATTTATAGTCGTTTTAAAGCGTCTATTACGCTAAAGTTCAAGAGATATACCGCGAATCGTTAAATCGGATGGCACGTAAATTTGAAAAAAAAAAGTGTTTTCCTCCACACACGGGATAGGAAGTCAATTGCCGCAATCAAGATTATTATGTAAAACGTTACGGAAATCAGAGAAAGTCCGCAGGAGTCAACTTAATCTCTCGTCATATACTTAGCTGAGTCCGGAAATCTAAAATGTAATATTTTCGTCGCGCAACAATATCACTTGATGGCACAACAGGCTAAAGTTAAGGTTAAAACTAATAAAAAGTCTGATGTGAATTATTCAGGTCCATTATTAGGGCTTCACTTATTGATAAATTCATTGAGTAATTTTGCAGTTGAGATTGTAAGTAATATAGTTTAGTATATGGCGTGATGTAATTATTAATGTTAAAAATTCTATGCAGATTACAGAATGATTAGTAATGAAATTAGAAGATCGAGCTTCTTGCCTTATACTTTGGTTGAATCTCCAAATTGAGAAGATATAGCAAAGTTATCTCTTAATTACGGCAGGCTATCAGACGAATACAGTCGGTTTCCGAGTTCAAAATTAAAATCTTTATGCAACTGAAAAATTATAATTCAATTTGAGAAAGCAGTGAATATTAAATTATTGTATCACATATATGCATGTAATAGATTAATGCTTATAGCAGTATTATTTATATATTATGTTCCGAGAATTTAAGGTGCTTAGTAGCCCGTTAAAATACTGAATAAATAATGAATAAATATTAAAAATTAATTATTATTTTATAACGATTGTCAATTCAAGATTTAAAAATTATACTGCACTAAATATCTCTGACTGCGCGTAAGTCATTAATATAAACTTATTGCGACTTTTAATGAAAGGGTATATATACACTTCAGAATGAATTTGTTTTTGTGTCGCTTATGAATGATTTTTTATCGACATATATTATTCAACATATTATTTTTATTACCAATTTATTCAACATATACACTGTAATAAAAAATGGTGAAGGTATTCATGAAAGATACTTCACGAAATATTCAAGCAACGTCAAAGTCGTATAATCCACGAACTTAACAATGCGACGCACATTATACAATGTAGCGCATGCATCGATCAACGTAAATGAAGTAATCTTCAGGGTTAAGGGAACGTAAATAAAGGCAAAAAAAAGTACGAGCAGCAGCAACGAACCGCGACTCGCATACCTCCGAAGCGCGAATGTGCACGCGGCCACAGCGCAGAAGACTAGTCCGACACTGCGTGCTGGACCCAAGATATATACCGTTATCACACGGGCGCGAAACGTATATACCTACAACAGCGTCGAGGAGCACGCGAGTCGTTTGCTCCGCGCTAACGGGGACTCGCACTTCCGAAGACGCCAACTGACTGCGTGTATATATATACTTACACACGCGCATATTACCGGCCTATTCGATGTGTGCTCGATAAGTGTGTGTGCGTGTGCGTGTGTATGCGCGACGATTTGTCGCTTACGTCACTGTGGATTTATTTCAGGAAACCGGGTCGTTTTATGTATTTCGTAAAAATGTGGACGCGCGAGCGTCTGGGTCAATCTCGCCAGGTACTTTGTGCGCGAGTATCTGGTTTGTTTGACTCTGGCCTGTTTTCCTTTCCCGCAAGCTTCGTTTATTGCGGATCTTATAGCGAAGCTCGTTTTTAAGTGTATGCACGCATGTATACAATCTACTGGATCGACGGATGATTTGATAAGGGATAGTGTGATTTGTAGCAGTCAATGCGAAATCTGCATGGCGAGGGAAAAATATGGTTTTTAGCTGCCTATGGAGTATCCTAAAGTAGAAAATTAACGAGTGTAGCAGCTTAGAACTAATAATAGATATTGATGACTCGTGTAATTCAACGAGTGGGAGCATTGATCGATGAGTATTTTAGAAACTGATTACATAAATTTACTCAAAACTCATCAAGACTTATTCCACTCATTTTTATAGATTTTGAAGATGATGGTTCTGTAAACATGCGCGATCGAATAATAAATATAGATGTAGTATCTACAGTATACGTTACACTACAATTATTTCAATTATTTTGATTATATGCTACTTTTTATGCACGCACATGAATGGTTTTATTATATAGACGTAGCGCAGTAAAGAAGTTATAAAATGCATTTGTACGTTAATGGCAATAATGAAAAGCAATCGATGTTATACAACTGTATATTATATACTATATTAATATAACATAAACGCGATTTTCAAAGGAACTGACCAACGTATAGTAAAAGTTCATAGACCAGACGATTTCTAAAAGTATTGTAACCGCCCATTGTTGCAGATGATCCTACTTTGCGCGTCCTGTTTCGCGGAGGAATACAGAGACAAAGACACGAGCACTTCCACCGATAAGAACGCCCTACCCGATGAGCCACCGGAAGGTTATTATGCTTTCGTCGAGTCGCCGAACGCGGAGCCGCCCAAGGTTAGGCCGCCACCTTATCTCGACAGCGAGAAAGAGTGTCACGGTAAGTGGACCGACAACTATTATGACAAAGACTCGTTACACTTTTATTTGCAAATTGTTCCTTTGTAAAAGAAGCTCGATGCAGAGGATTCCCGTTAAAGTGGATATTTATTATTCCAAATCCATGGTTATAATGCACATATGCTAATTTAAATACTCGGGGATTTGTTTATCTATTTATAACGAAATCATCTAGATTTTCATTATATTTACTATATACTTAAGAAACAAAAAGACATATGGCATACTTACTCGATGGTGAATTTCTGTTGCATATCGTGGACGCAGATACGGGAAAGCAAGGAAAAGGCTTCGTGTCCGTACACAACATATGCGGTGATTTGAACAAAGGCTTCATACCGAGAAATCCCATGAAGCAGAGCTTCGGTGGTTCTTCATACCCATTGTGAGCAGATAATATATATTATATAAAATTGTTTAGTTTTCAAAAGAAGTGGGAAGAACTGCTCTTAAATAAAACGTTATTATACTTGCAGTGAACTGATAAGAAACCATACGCTCAAGTTTTTGAGCAAAGCGCTGCCGATACTCAAAGCCGATGATTCCCTGCCAAAAGTTGCCAAAGTTCAACCTTTCTCGCAAAATTCGTAAGCTTATTTGTCATCGACATATATAAAATTAACTTCTCCGTAGATGAACGATCGAATGTGATTTGGGGATGAATTTAAATTTTAGGGTCGACACCGATCAGAAGCGCAGTCTTAGAAAGAAACGATCGGCGGAAGAAGAGACTGACACCAGTCGCAGTGGACGCAAATTTTGTGAAAACGGAGGTGGCGTGTAAGTACATGAAAATTCTCACAACAATCACAATATACTTGTACAACAATGTTTGATTCACCATTGACCATAGCTCTTCAATATTTTCCCTGAACCTCTCGCAAACACTTTTTTTTTAAATAAAAGTAAATATCATATATACGAATCTACTATCTGCAGCTATTACCGATTTCCTGTATAAAAAAGGAATTCATAAAAGAATATCGATAAAAGAATTATTCAACAATTTCTATATAAGTACTTTGTACTCGTTACAGAGTATGCATGTTGTACAAGGCGATTCAGGGCGAGCCGCTGACAACCGCGGCAGCGGAGCGCCGAGACGATCCGCCATCAGCGGCCAACGTCGAGTACCGTCAGCGCACACCTACCCAGGAGAAGTCGGAATACACGGGCCCACCCACGCCCTGTCCCGCCAAAGTCGAGTACGCGACGCCCGTCTTCGCCAAGAACTATCAGGGCGTCTGGAGATACGTCGTTCAGATACCCTACGAGGGCTATTTCACCCAGACGATCGAAGTCACGCGCTGCATGTGAGAACTTTTTTAACGCTGCATTGATTTTTATCGCTATATATTTTCGTTTTAGAGGAGTTTTGAAAATGCATACCTATATGACTTGCGGTGGGAATATTTGTAAAGTAAGATTTTAATTAAAGTAGGTAGATTTCAAATGAATATATTGAAAATTTACTGAAAAAGTCGCAGACACAGTTATCCTGGTCTTCGTTTTTTAAATTAACCTATAATTCGATTTTCAAATACATATCAGAATAGCCGCACATAGGGGTAAAAGCGTTACGCATCAACTTCTTCGCGATAAAATTATAAATTGTAATTTACCGAGCAGTAAAATACATCAGTAAATAAAATGTCAGTATATATGTATATGCACAACTCACCAGTGCTGAATTTCCAGGCAATCGAGGTGTCACTATCTGGACGGTGGCTGTCTGTCCTCCCCACGCTGGACCAGTCTCCTCGTAGCTGAGATCTTCTACCCGGACACGTTCCTGGAAGAGAGTCTAAACGGTCGACTACCAGGACCCCGCGAACCCGTGGCCGGCTCACCGCCACCCGTACACGACTTCCAGAATTATCAGCAATACTTGCAGAAACGCGCCGGTGAGAGCGAGGGTCGCAGCAGCGGAGGCACTAGTCCTGTCGGCACAGGCAGCTCCGTATCCGGAGGATCTCAGCCCCATCATTGCGACGGCGTCGACGATATGGGATGTTTCCAGGTGATTATATTGTCCCTGCCATTTACTTAGCACTGCGGTTTGTTTCTCCCGCTTATAATATGAGACTATGAGAGAATCTGTAGGTACCTCGGATACCTACTTTATCGAACGAGTATTATGACCGCAATTGTGACGTTAAACTTGATCGGTTTAGTGACTGCGAGTATATTTCTAAATTTATTATTGCAATAATGCAATACTTTTTTATTTCATCCTATTACACCTATATGTTTGATATAAAGGGCTAATCTTGATGACGCAAATCAAAAGACAATCGAGCTAAGTTCTTATAAATTGTTATCTTATTAATTAATAAATAAAAGCAATAATCTTTATTGTATAATGTAAAATTGAAAATCTCGTCAACAGTATATATCCCAATAATTTAACGCGAGAATTATGATAGAAAATGTAAAAAATATATAATTTGTCAAAATAGAAGTACGAAAGAATATTAATTTTATGATTTTCTTTCAGGTTCGATTGTATTACGACTGGTTCCTGGTTCCTGGTAGCTGCAAATGCTGGCGTCCCGACTACTTTAATCGCTACGTTCGCCGAAGTAATCCAAGTCCGGAATTATAAATGCAGCGCAGTTTCGATGCATTTAATTTACATAAAATTGAAAGTGCCGCAGCTGAAAAAGCAAATTCCAGCAGCACGTGCAGTATTTATATTTTGTTGCGATAACAAAAAATAGACGAATGTCGATGTTTTTGTTCGTTTTAAAGATGAATTTTTGTTATGAGAACAAAATAGTTGTAAAAAATTAATTAAGAATGAACGGGAGAATTTCGACACGTCAATATGGGGAAAATTTTATTAATTTTATAGAATCAAGTGTCCAAGTTCTTTCGTTTTGACTGATTTGTAGAGGGTTGTAAAAGAGATCGAAATTATGTCTTTTTAAATCTCGCGAAGTACTTATGTAAAACTTAAAAAGACATGAATTTCCATAACAAACAGTAAATAGTTTTGTAATTATAATCAATTACTTATTAACTTAGATATATATATATATAATAATTATAGTGTATATTTTATATTAATGTTTTGTAAATAAGCAAATATATAAAATAAAATTTAGATTATTTGTTTGTTTCAATTCCCTCAATTAATTATGATTGAATTTTTATTTAATAAAAATTGTAAGTGTAAAGATAGTATTTTTAGGTAACTTTTAAAAAATTACAATTTAATTTTTATTTCATTTGAGTTAAGCTATCATATTTTGCAAAAATACCTATTATGAGTTATGTATATGAAAAAATAAAGATTACTTGAATACGAAAAAAAAGACAGTAATAATGAAGTAAATGTTTTTACTGCATTCCAATGGTTATAAACCTCAAGTCCATTGCATGGTTTTCAATGTTCAAGAAGCCTTCATAATAGTGTGTCTACAAGTTAAAAGTTTATTTTAAAAATAAAAAAAAAATGATAAGTTATGATATTGGTAATAAGTTCAATAAATAGGATTTTGTTTTTTATTGTATTTTTTATAGTAAAAACTATATTTAACATTTTACGAAATGTATCTGCATTATTGATATTTCTATGAAATGCTCAATACCCTTACCATTAAATAACAAAAAATATGAATATCTTGTCTCTAAGCTGTTTTCAATTGTGTAACAAAAAAAAATTTGTACAAAATTTAATAACTAAAAGCTTCATATATATTTGCTCCTAACGCTTTGAGTTCCTCACTCAGTAGCAGTCTTCGCATCCAGTCAGTTGGTAAATCACCATTAAGTCCATTCAGTATAGGAATAATTTTAGCCATTGGCATAGTCACCATATTCAAATTAATAAAAGCATCATCTTTTGAACCATCACTTTTGGTATTTTCATCAAAGTATTCAGATATTCTGTCAATTAATAAGGCAAAGCCACTCCTCACATTTGTTTGCATTAAATCTTGAACTTCTTGGCTTTCTAGAAGATCCAAAGTTTGATCAAGTAGTTTAGCTAAAGGCTTGTCAGATTGATTATTCTTTATGAAATCTGCAGACATAACATAAGAAGACAAGTTTTTTACTGGATTTTGCTTTTCCGCATTAGATACTGTGGATGTGATTGCCCAGTATATATGCTGAACATCTCGAAGATGCAATTTATCTGTAAGAGAATAGCTACATGTGATTTCCTCAACTTTTTCTTGGATCAATAACGAAAGCTTTTGAACCCCATCTTCCATAAAGTATTCACATACTGAAAGATATTTTTCTTTCATTCTATCGTCTATCTTTTCTAGACTTTGAGAAGAATTATCAGGAATTCTTGAATCTTTTAACATAGATCCACCAAGAACATTTAACTGTATTCTTAATGTGATTACAAGCATTGTATAAGAATATATTATTGTTGCAGTTCTCGAAATAGCAAGAACTCTGAGTCTATTCCATGAAGAAATTTTATCTGCAGTATTTTCTCGTAAATCATTCACTATTTTATCGCAATCAAGACATTTGGCAATAGCATCTTTTAAACTATTAGAAAGCATAAGCACAGTTTGATCACATGTCCTCTCTGTACCTTCAAAGTGTTGTCTTCGCCGACTTCTTTCTAATAATTCATTAACTTCTTTTTCCTGCCATTCTCGGAGCTTACAGCGGGCATATCTTGCCAAAATGATTAGACTACCAAAAAATACTCCACTAAAGATAAATTTACGTCTATGATTATAAAAAAAATTTTTTACTCTTGTAAACATGATTCAATTATTCATTGTATAATTATTTTATAATTTTATTTTCTATACTTTCTCATCTTCTATGATGACTACACAATCTTTTTTTCTGTGATAGCAACCTCTGTAAAAAGTTAGATAACAGCTGAAAAAAATTATTAAATTATTAATGAAACGATTCTTATCTATCTTAAATAAAAAATAAATTAATTTTATCTAACCTTCAGTGATTCTATGGAAATGACTTAAGTGCATATTACATTATTGCCATTATACATTACCCAGAGATACAAGATAAAATCAACTTATAATAAAAAATCTTTCCTGACAAAGTTAAAGGCTTAAAGAGACAAACATAACCTCATTGCGCCGACGCCGACTAAGCATTTTTGCGGGGTTGAGTATATGTATAGTGTTCGACTACTTATGGTTCGATCAACACGCAAAATTTTAACATATATAAAATATAAAATATATATATACTTATATACAGTACAGTGTCAGATTGATGTTTTTCACTATATGAGCTGTACCGGGCGTATATTGACATTACCTATATAGGGATTTACATTTTAAAATGTTTATATATATATAGATATGGAGGTATAATACATATAGTTTATAACACATGTTAAGTATAATACCGGTTTTTGGTATACCTAACCAGAAGGCACTTAATGCTTATAACCTAAGCATCGCATCAGCAAATATTTTTTTTTATAATTGTAAATAAATGTAATAATACTTTTTCATTTAAAGCTAACAAAATTATTTAAGTCATATAGTGATATTTATGTAAAATATTTAATTAATTACATACATTTAAATAATTTATTGACGATTTTATTTGATACAAAAGTGACATTTAATAGAAGAAAACAGTTTGAATATTTTTTATAATAATTCCATATATATATAACATATATATTTCACCTGAAACGTCCAAAGAACTCGAAACATCAATGAATAACGTCAATGAAAATCACACTGGACCATCACACTCTAATTTAAATGGAAAAGTAGAAGATCTATCCAGTAAGACAATTTTTACATTTATTTTCTCTTGAAGGGGCAGTAAATCAACATTTTTAATATTTAACAGATCATAAACCACCAGCTACTATGGATGAAAAGACTCCTGATACTGTTCAGGAGAACAGTAACAGTCCTTCCAAAAAAGCAAATACTTCTACTTCTAGCAATTCAAGTAGCAGGCCAAAAAAACGGAAAAAATGTCCAAGAGATGCTACAGCTCCTAAACAGCCACTTACTGGTTATTTCAGGTAAACAAATTTTCAAATCCACAAATTTATTATATTACCAATACATTATTTTTCATTAAAGTTAACTGAAAAGTTGAATAGCAGCAGTAAAAGAAAAATAAATGAGATGCGAATAATTACTATAAATTAAAATAATGATTTTTTACTGATTAATTATTTTATTTTTAGGTTTTTAAATGATCGAAGAGAAAAAGTTAGAACTGAAAATCCCACAATGCCATTTTCTGAAATTACAAAGCAACTGGCTGCTGAATGGAATATACTACCAGCAGATCAAAAACAGGTTTTTAAAATAAAAAATAAATATTATTTTACTTCAATAACACACAAATAAACTTTTGAAATAACACCCTTTTTTTATCTGTTTCAAGCACTATTTGGATGCTGCAGAACAAGATAAAGAGCGTTATAATAGAGAATTTAATGATTATAAACAAACAGAAGCTTACAGATTATTTTTAGAAAAACAAACTGCTGAAAAGCAAAATGAACTGAAAAGAGAGAGAAATGGAACTGATACTAATAATACTACTGCCAATGCTACTATTACTAGTAATGCAGAGCACAATGTACAGTAAACAATTTAGCTATTTTAATTCAGTGCTTGAAAATTGTTTTTAATATATTTAAATTTTTAGGAATCTCAACAAGAAAAAAATAATGAGAGTGGAACATACGATATTCCAATTTTTACAGAAGAATTTTTAGATCATAATAAAGGTACAAGTAGTATTTCTACATTTTTGTTTCTTTACGTTATTAAAATTGATAATAAAAAGATAATAATTATATTTGTATACAGAATGTGAAGCAGAATTAAGGCAATTGCGCAAGGCAACACAAGATTATGAATCACAAAATGCTGTTTTACAGCGTCATGTAGACAGTTTACACGTAGCAGTTAATCGATTAGAGGCTGATACAAATCAACAACAGGCAACTAATCTGTCTCTTCAACGGCACTTGGATACATTGCGTACTCATTTGGCTGCTTGTTTTGCAAATATACCCCTCTCAGGTATGTTTTCTATTTCAGAAATTTTATATTCGAAAATTTTTTTTAGAAAAGGGAGTATATTATTTTTATTAGTAATTAATATAATTAGAATAAAAATTATAGTTTTGTTTGAAATCCGTGTAATTAGATGTCTCATAATTTTTTAAGTATTTACAAAAATTCAACTTTTTTAATATTTACAAAAATTCAACTTTTTTAATATTTACAAAAATTCAACTTTTTTATTATTAAGGCACTCATGAAGGAGCAACTGTACATAATATTGATTCATATATGGAAAGACTGGAAGGTTTAGTTAATACTAATATGGAACCATCACTACGCAGTTCTCTCCGCACTGCAGTTTCACGACTTGACTTCATCAAATGACCCACGGCTTTAAATGCTGCTTCGGTAGTAATATCGAAACATCATCGATCTCGACATACCCATCGAAAATAAATCATTGAGTCTTCGTTTCATCTGCAACTTTCACATTAAAGTACATTCTACCAGTGTAAAAATTTTCTATTTAACTACAATCAAGAGTGTAAAGTCTTGTCATATGACTGTTAAAATTGTATCAGTCTGATATTTGAAAAGTTACGTAGTTTCCTTAAAATTTTCATTTAAGGAGTTCTATGCTTTTTTTATACTATTAAGCGAGTATCTGTAAAAAGAAAACGAATATCTCTATTATGTATGTGTATAAGAAATGAAACTTCATTGTTTATAAAAGTCAATTCTTGCATTACCTCAAAGCTGCTGCATTTGGACGTTTATTTTTCTCGCATTCTGATACTATTTGTTCAATGCGTTGATACAGATACCTAAAGAGTTCAGAGTTTATCCTGAAAGTAGAACTTAAAAGCTCAAAGCTACTTTTTGAATTTGAAATAGTGTATTTTTGTAATACACTCCAAACAGCTTCATTTAATTTTTCCCTACAAATTAGAAGTAAATTAAATAAAACAATAAGAGATCATTCTTTTATATATGTACATATATTTTTAGCAAACCTAGCTGATAAGTTTTCCTTCAAATAAAAGTTGGTGGAAAGGTCACGCAAAAAATCGACTGTTTGTTGTTTATGTGGATGGTGATCGTGAACTTTCATATAACAGTTGAGAATGAGTGGCGTACAAATGGTAATAGTTGAATCTATAACATCAATAGGATACATTTTTCCAGCCCTAATTAAATTTCTCAATAGTAACATTACCTGTAATAAATGTAAATTTTTAATTATAACAGTAGATAGTTAAATTGACCTGCGATCGTTTTATAATATCATTGATCTTACTAAGTAACAGTGCTTATGCGTTGAATTGCCTCCAGGTACAATAATAAAATTGCATGCTAACATATCTAAGATCGAATGGATAAGACTAGGTTTTGCCTCCAAAAAGCATTTACATAGTGTATCTGCTACTTTGAAACAGTTTTCGTTGCTACTTTCCACTGTTATCAATAGTGGAAGATATCTCTCAAACAATTCTCTAATCAAAGTTTTCAAAGAAATGTCGGATTTTATGTTTAAATTTTCAATACCTAAAATAATCATTGAAAAAATCCTTTGACTTAGATGTGTTAAGTATAATTGATTTTGATCAGAAGGTAGAGCTACTTTGTTAATTAACATTCTTAACATGTTGTTTGGCTGATTCTAAAAACAGAAAACTGAATTTGAGCATTTTTTGTACAGAATGAAATAAGATTTGTTTTTTAATAACTTTTAATAAGCTGAACCTTCACATATAATATAGTTGAACAACAAAGAATTATTGTTCCTAAACATCGGAAAATCCAAAACGATAATTTTGTATCTTTGTTGTCTTCATTAATAAGTTGTAAGGCCCATTTATCCAGATTATGGAAAAATGGTCGACACTGAGAATCAAAAGATGCGATAAGGTGTTCGAACTGAAACAATATCATTAATATTTTAGTCATATGATCACTAAATTATAAATAATTTATTATATCCTATAATAAAAATGCATATAAACCTGTAAGATACTTCTTTTTTTTGAAATCATCATTAAAAAATTGATGATAGTTTCATTACTATTAAGAAACTCATTGATGTCTCTGTCCGAATTTAATATATCTTTAATTTCAGGCAAATTAGCTACATAGTTTTTGAGAAAATTAGTTTCACTGTTAACTTCAAAATTCAATATGCTACATTTTATCCATGCCTACAAAATACATATTTTTTTAAAATGTATTTTGAAAAATTATAGATAAATAAAGATTACAAAGTGATATACCTGAATACAAGAAATATTAAAATTTGGAATTTCTCTTTTTAAGTGCTGTAAAGCAACATCGTTTTTTAAAATCTGCGTTAAATACAGTCTCGTAATCCTAAAAAAATAATTGTATTGATTATCTATTTCGCTTTTAATTTTTAATTCTACATTAACAAAAAATCCGTAAATTAAGTACCTAATGTCTTTTATTATCACAGATGTGGTGAAATGTTGAAACAACGATATTGCAGAATGTCTATATTTTTTAGCTGTAATTGGATCGCGACATGCATCGAATGTAAATGCAACAGCTAATTTTGTAGGATTTTCATAAAAATCTGTACTTAAATCACAAGTAGTAACCATTTGACGTACTCGACTTGCAACATGATTCCACAATGAATTAAGCATTGATGTAGTTCCTAATTAATTGATAGACAATAAGAAATTTACATGAATTATGAAAATCTCTTGTAAACAATTATTGTACATAAAAACAATTAATATACATAAAAAGTATTTTTTAAGCTTGGGAATTTGAAAAAGAATTTCAATGTAATTCAGTCTTATCATTTTCAATTAAATACGTTACAAAATTTTAAAAAGGCAATTTAAGTTCTTGATTTAATCTGATAAAAAATGTGAATAAAAATATTACCCATAGTATTAATATTTTGAAGATCATTGCATTTTTTAAAGACTTTTAATAGTGTATTTGTCAGAACTCCAACTTTATTTGGAGCAGATTCTAACAGATATCTATCTATCCAACCACCAAGAAAAGCATACTCGTAATGACCAAAATCTTCACTTTGCATTAAAATAATTCTAAGGACATCAATGAACCATGTCATCATTGAGCGAGAAAATTCATCTTTTCGACAGCTTATTGCATTTGCCTAATACATAAAAAGAATTCATGATTACTGAAATTCTACTGCAATATTATAATTAAGCATGAATTACCATTTCTGTGAAGCTTTCTGCAATATCATTAAATGACAATTTTTGTTCATTGTATAATATTAAAACTGCAAGTTTACCCTTCCAAGCCAAACAGCATTTTTTACCACCAGTTGAATCAGTCCATTCAAGTACTGATGGTAATAAATTCACCATAGCTGAACACTAAAAATACAAAGTTTAGTTATGCAATTAAATAAAGATATATTTTTATGAACTCACCACATTAGTTGTATCAGCAGTGACAGCTAAAGTTAGAAACAAGGAAATAAAATTATAAAGACCATATTCAGAAAATTCTTGTATTTTATTTTGTGAAAACCTGGAAAAAATACGTCCTTTTATCTGATTCCAAACTTTCAAGTCAGTGCGGGTGTAATTTTTTTGTATGAATATACCTATGATATGATTAAAATGTTAATTAAATAATTGTCATTAAATAGAGATAGATTGTTATAATAGATCTCAATACTATGTTTCGAATGCATACCCAAAAATCTTAGAAATAAACCAAAACTTGATTCATTGGTTATTTCACTTGCAGACTTAATTCTGTCTCTAACTTGATCTAAAATATCCATTGGAGTTTTTCTGAAATGAAATAAATTAAATTGAATTTTTATTTTCAAAACTTTATTTAAAATTTTTATAAAGTTAAGGAAGTACTTACTTTTCACTTGATGCGGACCAGGGTCCTCGAGTTTGCATTAAAAAAGGCTGATCTAATCTTCTATGAAAACAATCCCACAATAATGTGATGATCTGCACTCGTGGATTCCACCATTCAAACATTAAAACATGTAATAATGGTATCATCACGCTTAACTCCTCATCAATTTCATCTCGGGCACCATCTTTACCACCTTTACTTACGTATGCTTTTAATATCTTTTCTACTTCATCAATATTTGACTTAATTTGAAGTTCCATAAACTACAAAGCATTCAAAGTAATTTTAACTGTCAAAAATATTGAATTTAATATATTGCGAGGATTTTAAATTACTAAAAAGTACAGTAAAATTAATATCTTGCAATTATTTTAATTGTAGCTTAGTAATAAAATAATATTTACTCGATTAGAAGGACTATGACTGTATCCACCATTTTCCCGATATCCATACAGCAATGTTAAGTGATGTATTAACCATATGCAAAATAATTCTGGATTTTTACAGTGAGGCAGGACTAGATTTCCTTGAAATATAGGGTCATCTTTATTGAATTCATATGGCAATAATTGATTTAAAATTGTATTTACATATGTCCAAAATATCTGAAAATAATTATTTCTTTTAAGTTATTGAATATTAAATATAAGGATGTAACTTAAAATGTATACTTACTTTGCATTTGTTCTTTGTATATAATGTATCTGTAAATATTTGTAACATGATCCATAACTCTCTAACACATGTACAACTATATGGTGTTTTTGATTTTAAATCTAAATTCGGTATCTAAAAAGAAGTATGAATTAAAATACTTGATTTATTTATGAATTCAATATACAGCAATTCTACTTACCGTTGCAAATATTTTCATAGAAATGTAAATTAAATCACCAATAACTTTATAAATACTGTTTTCTAAATCTTCTGAATGATTTTCTAAAGACCCCCATGCATTATTTCGAACATAAATTAATGTAATTATTAACCACCTCAAATCTAAGTGAATATGATACATATGATATTCTGGTTGAGTGCACTAAAAATATTAATTTTGTGTATAATTACATAAGTTATAGACATTGTGCTTGGGACAAAAACCTTTCATACCTTATTGCCAACATTTGATGTGGCATAAAGAAATGTGGAATCAGGTATATGTTGCAATCGACTAAGGAATCTAAAAATTGTGCTGAGCAAATCATCAAAGTTCTTTTCAGCTTCATCAGATATATCTTTAAGTGCAAAATTTTCTTCTTTTATGCTAAAAAATAATTTTAATAAGTATGATTATAAGCAAAAGTATCATGTACTTTTGCTGCATTGATATATTTACCTTTGCAGACAATCACGTGAATAAAATAGAAATTCACAAACCATTTTTCGTACTGAAAAAAAATCTGTATCATTACTGGTTGAAGAGAGCTTTCCAAAAGTTGTGAGTTTTTCATACCTGCCAAGGTGTTTTAATTTTGCTCTAAAAACAAAAATTAAATAATTTAAATAACATTTGTATAAAATTAGTCATTGATTTAAAAAGAAATAAGAAGATTCTCATTAATCTACTGATACATAAAATATCGTTTGGTTTATTACTTACTCCATGCATTGAACAAAATGTTTAAGATTTAACAAAACATTTATTCCTGGTAACTCACAATTAAATATTTTTAGAGTTACGCTGGAGCAGGATTTTTTTTCATTTAAAACATTGTCAACTTCCTTCTGTAGAAATAAACTAGAGGCATTTAATTGCCAATCATTTATGTTTACTTTTCCATTACAGTTAAAAGTGCCTTTAGACATTTCTGAAAAATTGATAATAAAATTAATTATTTCAATCAAATAAAAAAATCAGTGTACTTACCCTGTGTTCTTAGATTCTCTTTTAATTAAAGAACATATGAATGATGCAAAATTAATTGTATCTAATAGTTATCGTTAAAGCAATTAAATATTCCTGAGTGAAGTTCATTTCTATATTTACGAAGAATGCGCAGTTCACTGTTCACCAGCTCATTGCCCGCCAAATCTAAAAGCAACGTGACAACATGCGCCGCGCGTAGTGCGCACGCATATAATGTGACACATATATATATATCATATCTATACTATAATAGTGCACACACAGCACATAACCATTGACCAATGACGATTGACGAGTGATTACCATAAAGCACACCTGATCGGTAAATGAAGTGAAGACTTTATGAGCATCCACAAGGTGTATAACTATAATTCTTAGAGGAATAATGGAAATGGGAAATATCACGGGACTTGACCGGACGTAGAGGCGACAGAAGTTGACAAGTAAGTATAATAAGTACTTCAAATCCGAACATTTTTAATGTTTTATGCCGTTCAGGAGTGCTCAGCATTTAATTACTTAACTAAGTTTACAGAAAACTTAACAAATCTTTAATCTACTACATAAATTGCATTGTGACTGTCATGAATCAGGCTTTTTCTAACCTATTACCTGGTGAAATTATCTCGGTCTCTCAAAGATTTCCGAGGAATTCCCCCAAAATTTTCAATATTGTGCGTTGTGTGCACATTTTATTATGGAGCCCACTTAGCCGCATTGCCTATATAATCCTTCGAAGTGCTTCTTCAAGAACACAAATTTTTAAGACTTTTACCTACTTACTCGGCAGTTACTGGTTGCCGTGCATTACTATAGACTCATATCGAGCAATGGTCACCTGTGCCTCGATTAAAGATATTAAAATCCTTTGATCGGTATAAGAACAGTACTATAGACCGAACCCACTACATAATGTGATATTTATTATTTAAACTATACTTTGCCTTCTTTTGAGGAGTTTAATAATGTCATACGGCCTAACTTAGCAATGCTAACAAATGATCGATATTTTGCATTGTTTTATGTAGAAGGAGTATGCAAATAATCTTAATTTTAAGAATTTAAATTGCTTCGACGAAAAAAAACGATAAATTTATAATGAATATAGATATCGTGGAAGTTACAAAAACAATTTATAGATGAGTATACATAAATGTTTTAAATGCTGCATCGTTATAGTATTATATAGAAGTGGTTTCACAAATTTATAAAAAAAATTGGAGAAAGTTTGACGAAATGTGATTTCGAATAAAATTCTTACTATCTGTAGGTATTATTAACATTACACAATATAAGGCAATATCAACTATGTAAAATAGAAGTTTCACACAGTTTACTGAAATTTAATCGAATAAAATTATGGTAAAAATCAGTTCTACTTAGGTATATTTATTGTAACTAAGTATTACGGTATATTTTTTACCTCCGATGTCGATAAATCTCAGATGAGATCGCAGATAAATAATTTCTGTGCCATATGTAACAAATATAAATCGTAAATTATGAGCAAAGTTCCATTATACCTTTTTAACTTTTGTTTATTACCTATGAGGGTTAAGTTGTGAAATATAAAAAAAAAAACTAATTCGCTGTTGATCTCCGCAGATTAACCACCTGATTTACATATCATTTTCTCTATATTTGCGTAATTGATATAACATTATTAAATATTGACGAGCTCAATCGATTGTTAATCGCTTTAAAGACATAGTGTTTGAACATTTTCCAAATAATCTCTTATTTGCTGTAATTTTTACAGTAATTGAACGCAGCACTGCGTAATTTTACATGGAAGCATAAGTAGTTTGTAAGGCGCTTCCGAAACGTCGCTAATTTTAACAAGAAATATTAACAAATTTGGTTTGCTTATAGACTACTAGATTCCGTCCTTTTCAAACTAATCAACAAACATTAATGTCTATATAAATAAACTCTAGTTTCCACGTAGACGATTTTATTACAATGAGGGTTTGCTATCATATGCTCATGATTACATGTATAAAGTTGCGTTTGTACAATTTGAGTCCTAGACGTTTATTTTAAGAAATTATAGTTTTTTATTTATTTAAAAATAATTAAAAATAAATAATTTGATAAGTAAAATTGTAATATAAATTTTGATATTCCTATTATGTAAAGCCGGTTCATATAATATTTAAAGTCTGAATAGGTACAAAGAAAAAAAGATTAGATCTTTTTAATTCGATGTTTCTTGCCCTTCTTTCGTAATTAAATTTCATAATTATTTTATTCAATTATTAAAATTGTATATAATAAATTATTAAATTATTACGTAAAAATTAGGCTGAAATAAATAAAGTTAAATTAATTTCTTTTAAAATGATTATGTTCAACTTGTGCTACATCAAATAGAGAAAGAGAATGATACAAATTTTGGAATAAAATCAGAGAGAGATAGAAAGACAAAGAATGAAACCGAAGATTCCTTGACTTGGCACTTAACACACAGCAGAAGAATTTGAGCAGAAATGTGCGGTTAATCTGTGACTCGAATGAGTCGGTTATGTTTCAATATATCCTTGTATTTTTCTTAATTTTCCTCTTTTAGAACAAAAATAATTTCATAAGATTGCAGTATTTTTTTCACATAAAATACTCAAAAACTGTTCAGCTTTATTATTTCATTCGTAGCAAAAAAAGAATTGTACTTTATTCAAAAATATATATATTTCGTGGCATCAATGCACGATGTAAATCATAAATTTACTTTAGATTATTTAAAGCTTGCAGTTTGTTATATTTTTAAAAAATGTTTATTTCTAAATTTGAAAATTCGACGAGTACAGTGTTTTCTTTTCGAAAATTCGACATTCATGCCATCTACTTTCCTTGTATTTCAACGCTGTCGATAAAAAGTATATTGACAAAGATTTTAAAAAGTTTAAAAAAAATATAAAAAAAAATATTTAAAAAATTTAAAAAATGTACATCTTCTTTGTTAAGTTTTGGAGTTTCTGATATACATATTTAAAATAACTAATGAAGATGTGGACTGAGTTGAAATTTTTGTGACGTCATGCGCTAAGGTGTCATCATTTCTTTAAAAATAATATGTTTGTGACATAACGTCATCAAATATAGATTTTAATTTTAATATAAATCTAAGTTTTTATATATACTAAATGTATATCACATAAAGAACAACTGGGTTAAAGGAAAATAATCTCATCCGAAATATATAATGTTAAATTCGATTGTTTTCAGATGAAAATCGGCCAGTATTCCGCATCGCATCCTAAGCGATTACATTAACCGATGCTTAGCTGCAAAAAAGTTTCCGCATTACAAATCTTACGACATTATATTGTCCGAACGTGTCTTCATCATCCCGCGATGATCGCATACACAACTGCACACACACAGAGACGCGCATGTCCCGACTGTGCAGCCTTAGGTACGCGATAAACTCGGTCTCTACCGATCTTCGCCGTCGTATCGTCGGCAGCTTGTCTTCTTCTCGTAATTCCTCAGCTGGGCTCTCTCCGCAAGCGGCCGTTCGGACACACTTCGGGCAGTCGGCCCGCTCGCGCAAGTGCGGGCCTCCGATACATCGCGGCTTATAACGTCGTCGTCGTCGTCGTCGTCGTCGTCGTCGTCGAGCGACTCTGCGCGGCTCCGACCTTGCCGCTATCCTTGCGACTATTTTCGTGTAAGGCGTTTCAACATGATAGATGAGAGTTTTCTAAGTTTCCACGACGTCGCGCATTTATAGCCGGGCAGTGCCAAAGTTTCGCGCGTATAGCGACGGCGGCGGCGGCTGCGGTAGCGACGCGTCAGCAAACCCGACGAATAATTTAGGATCGCAGACAATGCCTGCTGGTGCTGTCGCCGGACTACCGGCTCTCAACAACCTATAGCCGAGATTCTCTCTGCACCTGGCTTTCGTCTTATAATTGCAGAGTATAAGAGAGATTGTTCGCTATGTACGGCTTATGTCTTATGGATAAAGAAGTTATATAGCGAGGGGAATTGCATTGACGATCGTGGCGATTGGGAGGCAAGCCGCGCGCGTCTGAGCGGTGCAACGTTTTTCTTGGCGATCGTTGCGCGCGACGCGCGAATTTCGGAGAGTGGAAAAAAGCGGATAATATCGGCATTGAAAGAATTATTGGCGTAGTTTGTTCCTTTTATACTCTGTAAATGTATTGGGTTGATGACGTGTGCGATGTAGTCGGGACGTTACAAAAAGCTGCTCGATCACGTGCTTATAATGTGGATGTCTGAAAGCTTGCGACGAGATTTCGATATTTGCAAAATTTAAAAATATTTAAATAAAGATTTGTGGATTTGTAAATAATGAATACTAGAAAGTTCTTCTTACTTATTCTCTCTCTCTCTCTCTCTCTCTCTCCCGATAATCTAAAATTAGATATTTTTTCCTCGTGAATTTTATATAATGTAAAACATTGGGAGTGCTTTGAATTATTTTGTTCCATTAAAAGATTAAAAGATTTACGTCCACCGAACCGACAATTATTTACTTTGTCGTTGAAAAATTTTGTGATTTTAAAAAAATACTTGAAATTTTATTGTTTCAATATTATATATATATATATTTCTTTTTTTGAGACGATGTTGCAAGAATGATACTGCATATTTTGTCGTGTAATCCTTTGATGCAGTCACTTTGTCTACAAATATTTAATATAAACATAATAAATCATGATTGAAGAATATTATATTGTTAATACATGTATAAACGCATTAATTTACCGTGATATTATTAGCATTTGTATGCATAAACGTATTAAAAAAAAATCTAGTATTAACTCAGAAAATCACGAGCCTGAAATTATTTATGAAAGGGATTTACCACATTCGGAATGCTACGTTCGATGCCAACAAGTACTTTACGAATAACTTATCTAAAATCTTCCTAAGACATCTATATAAAACATGAATCGCATTTGTTTAAATTATTAAAAATTTCAAGCTCAAGATTTTGATTCCTCATATTTAAACTGAATTTATTTTCGTTTTTTTTTCTTATCGTATTTAAATCTCCATAGCAAAAAAATATATTATCGTAAATTTTATACTAATAAGAGAAGAATGAATTATATTTCAATCGAACGAAGAAGGCCAAGTATGTACTTCTTCTATTTACTCATTAGCCTTTAGCATATAGGTTGTAAAGGAATCTGCACTGCAGCGAATCGGCTATAAAACTGGATCTCAGATTATTTTACTAGTTGAAAGGGTTTAGATGCACCGCAGCTACACAGTTTAGACGACTCGCCCCGCTTAACCATATAGATTTAGCTTCTATTCAGATGTTTGCAATCAAAGTCGCTCCGATTCAGGCCATTTCCAAATTTTATCTCGATCTTGTAACCTCATACCAGTTGCCGAGCATTAGTAAAATATTCCAATAGAAAGAATATCCTTCCTACAAATTACTCATAAAGTCTTTAACCGACACGCGCTACAGTCCGTTCAGCATAATCGTCACCTACACAGAACTGGTATTAGAGCGCGCGAAAGAAAAGCATCGCCGCACGCGCTTAGTGTAGTGCAGTCAGCGATCGCGATATCGCATTATTATCCCCTCGGCGGGGCGCATGATTTAATGGTAGCCGCATACTTCCGACAAGTCTAGCGCAGCCGCCGCCGCTCGATTGCGACTCTGGCTGCTGGCGGGACATGGGCGATTCGGCGACCGCCCCGCGCGGCTTTATTTATAATTTTATAAACACTCGCTGCACGCATACGCGAAAATTATTTATAGAGCCGGACAGTGAAGGCTGAACAAGTAAAAAGGCGCAGAACGGCTCCTGCTGCTGCTGCCGCTGCTGTTGCTACTGATGCGGCGGCGGCGGCGGTATTTAATGAGCCGAAATGAAAAAGAGGCGCGCGCGAGCCTTAATTAAGTCGATTCTCTTCCTCGAGCGATATGGATATATATCAGACCGCTGACTACGCGCTCACCGACTTCTCTGTGCGTCAATGGTATAATATAACTCGCACTTTTCCTTTATAGCGTTGGATGGAGCTGCTGCTACTGCTGCTGCAGCGTCGCCTAAACGTCTTCGCGCAGAGGCGAGAGATTTTAATTTTAATTTACGACCCTGGCATTGGACTGCAGGCGCGACTTTCGCACTGCTTCGCTACTCCCTCACTTTCGCATGGTGTGCAGAAGCTTTTACGAAGCAGTGACGATTCGGTTTCGAGTTAGATTTAGTGCCGATTTACGCGTGCGTCTTGGATTCGGACTATAAATCTATGTGTTTTCAGTACTACAGCACATTTTGAGTCGCTGAGATATATACCCGCGGACACTTAATTTTCATTGTGCGCTGCAACTTTTTTATTCCCAACTTCTTTAAAGTATTTACAGTGCATGATTTGATGGTAATCCATAAGATTATGAAGTAGAATTATGGTTGAAATAATAAAAAAAAAAAAACAAGAAGTTAAATAGAACGCATAATTTGATACTGATTATAATTATATAAACATTTCCGTCTCTTACTGCCAAACAAGTATATAGTCAAATCAAGTATAGAAAACAATAATTTTTGACGACTGGTACAATCGCGAAAAAATCCACACAATATCATCACGAGCTTTTATTCTTATACTCGTCCAACATAGAAATCATTTAATCTTTCTGACACAAGACGTAAATTGAGGAAATGACGACGGTAACAAAAAAGTAATAAAAGTAGGATATAGTCCCGAGTTCGGTAAGACAACAAAGAATTCGTATTAAAATCTTGGCTCGTCTGCATCGCATAAGACCGCGAGTTAAAAATTAAAACAATCTGAACTGCCGCTCGTGTTCTACATGATTGCGCTGAAAAGAGTTTAGACAAATTATTCCTATACTAGTTGTTGGCGTCATCTTATGTATTTCGACATTAGCAGGGAACCAAACTGAAATATTTCAGCTCGATCATTCTCTACTATACTTGCGAGATTTATTTAGCGTTTAAAAATTAATTGTCCCGCTTAATTAAAGAAAAAAAGAATGCGACAGTAGTAATTAGCAGTTTTTTTTTCTCCACTATCGGTGTCGATTTTTGCATTTCTCAAATGCAATAGAACGATTTTTACGATTTATAAAAGAAAAAAAATCCAAGCTTTGAGTTTTAATGTTCGAAAGCTGCGTTTCCTGTTTTTCGATGATACGAAAACAAATAATGTTGATATAGACATCATATAAGTCCGTCTGTTGCATATATAATCTTTGACGAAGCCTAAATATTCCATCAGCAAAACAAGTAAATAGACTCAAGTGCCCGATATAGAGTTGCATCTTGTCTACCGACACTTTATATTTGCTCGCATAAATAATAAAATAATGTTACAATTAATCGTTATTCGTTTCGCGTATACCAACGTTATGTCGCTGACCAACACTTTCAAACCTATAAAAAGATACTTAAAATGAAAAAGCTATATGTATTCGTTGCAAGTAGAAAACGATGAAATGGTCAGACGCGAAAAAAAATCGCAATCCAAGCCGCTCGACAAATCGTTCGCTCCTTTACAGTGTTTTCTAATTAAATTGATCGTCGTATCGACTGTTATACCTCGTCTACCACTTCCAAGGCTGTGCGGCATCGTCGTCGTCGTTGCCTGCCTAGCAAAACGCATGTATACGCACAATAAGTGCGGTAAAGACGAGAGGCGTGCATAGATATAAATTCGTCGTCTATAAAGGGTGTGCGTAAATACGTCATGTGAAAGATGTGTGGTTCGCGCACGTGAGAGCTTGGGTTGACGCTTCGAAATGATGCGACGTAAATAATTGGCCGGCGGCTTTATGACTTTATTGAAGCTATACCGAGGAACGATCGGGTGTCGGCTCGAGAAGTTTCGGCTTTGAAGAAATTGCGGTTCAACAGCACCGTTTAGCCGATGAGAATAATCGATATTTTACTAATTGACACTCGATCAGATTATTGATTGATTTGTGAATGATCAAGTGCTTTGTATGCACTTGTCTTATTCATCTGTTCTGTATTCTGGGTAATAAATAATGTATGCTTTTTCTATAATTGTGGTACTAAAAATACTTGGTACACTTATATTAATATTAAAATATTAGATACGCCTTCGCAGTTGAGTTTTTTTTTTTTTTTTAAATTTTTCCACAGGAATATGATACTTAATTTTGAACAAAACAATATTAATTTAGAAATTTTTATAAATATAATTATACGCATTAATGACACAGATTATGAATTTTCAAACAATTTTTGAACTGAGGTTGCAAGGTTTTCAATCGCGTAATATTTCGTTTTGCAAACGGAATGGCGTAGACACTGAAAAAAAAAGTTACAAGTTCAAAGAAGCTGTCAAAGTGAAACAGGCAGACTGTTATTCCAATGTACATAAGTATTATCTTAACAAAAAGAGAAGAAAAATAATTGCGAAATCTCTTACTCTGACGTTATTCGCATATTAATATGTAAAAACATGCTTTTAAATGCTATAAACGTTTTCAAAATGACAGAAAAATTGAATGAATTACAGCTCGAGATCCAGATTTAAATCTCGACTTCTTCTCGTCCTGTCTCTGTCTCTGTCTCTCTCTGTCTCTCTCTCTACTCTTTTTTTTCAGTCACTTCCCCTACGATGCATGACAATATAATAATCGCCCAGCGAGGCAACAAATGCTCACGCGAGTCTCGCGGCGATTCGCGCCAAAGAAGAGCAAGAAGAAGCGGAGAAGGAAGGAGGATGAAGAGAGAAAGGCGCAGCATCAGCGGAGAGACGAAGAAATAGGAGGAAAAAGACGGAGAAGCCAGGGAGATGTCCGACTATATTTGGGACGTTGAGCCACGCTTACTTGGCTCTTCTGGCCCACTTGGCCGTTGATTAGGAGTCCATGTATTTTTAGTCGACTATCGCTTGCGTTCTCTCTCTCTCTCTCTCTCTCTCTCTCTCTAGCTTCCTTTCTCATTGCTATTTATCTTCTATATATATATAATAAGTCTTATGGCGATTACTCACCAACTTTTACATTATCATCCGTTAGACTTTTGCGGTGTCGGGCTTTTGCCCAATTTCATTTTCCTGGTTGAACCGATGGGTTATCAGCTGTGACTTCTATGAGTAATTCGCTACATCGTGTCAGAATCATTATATCTATAGATTTCTGATTATTTGAATCTTTTATTAATGTCAGACATGCATTTGGCGATTCTTCATTATAGAGATCGAAATCAGGGGCCCAGCACAATGCGTCGAGAATTCTATTTTGATTGCCCGAAAATGTAATATTAAGAGATAGTATGTTTGATTTTGTATAAAAGTGTGTCGATTCTCGGAATAACGTTTTCACTAATTTTCCCAACGTAACATAAATGTTGCATTTTTAAAAATAAAAATAAGAAAAATAACGGTATTATTTAACATTTAAAAGAACGAAGTATTCAATGCTCGAAATATATACAAGGCGTGTGAGTATGTACCTATCTCGGGTTAACAATAAACTTCTAAAATTTTGGCTCAATTGCCGCATACTTGTTTTAAATATAATTATAAATGAAAATGTGTTGAATAAAGAAGAACAATGTCCCTCGAGAGAAGACTAATAAATAAAACACCTGTCATTGTTTGGAGTAAAAAGAAATTAAAATTCTCTTGGAAGCATAGTTGCACATTGAAATATGATATGGCGATCATAACGATTGCAAATCTTTCGATTAGCTGCCATATTTTCGTGATTTTTGCAAGGACATTTTTTAATGAAATCTTTGGCTCTTTATAAATAATAACCCGGATTTTATAACACAACGACTTTTTGTAGACGATCTTTTAGTTTAACCGCTACAGCTTTAAACAACAACTTTTATTTTATGATCATGTCAATTATTTCCTGCTAAATTCCTCTGAGTAGACATAATACTATTTTAGTGCTTGTAATACATTGCGATAACATTTTAATCATAGACAATCAATCAGGCATAACCAGTAAATAATTCTCGTCTCAACAGACTGCACTTTGAATTGATTGTTATTCTCAATCCAAGGTGCAGACGTCTTTCAACATCCAAAAAGCCATACAAATTTCACATTACATCCATCAATGCCGAAAGAGTCAGTCGATCCACGGGCTGAACTTGTCAGCTCCATCATCTCGCTAACACTCGCTCTCCTTCCTCTCCGCTCATTTCTCTGCACATTTATTCCACAAAGCGTGCAAGTGGATACGTAGAGTCGACTAGGCACGACGGTATCTACCTCGGACGGTCAGGTAATGGAAAATACGGGCATTATATACCTGGCTGAAACTATTTATATTCCGCTCCGATATTACTCATCCAAGATTTTGTCCGGCGTGCACCTATCTCACTTTAAGTGTGCATGCGTACCTTGGATTTGCGCTTCGCCTGCAGCCATTCAAGGTTCTTCTTCTTCTACGTCTTCTGCTTCTTCTTCTTCTTCTTCTTCTACTCTAGTCTCTCGGGGTATATGCCATTTCGCTTTCGATTCTTGTCTTCCTTCAGCTGCTCGCCTCTCCTTCTTGGTTCGATTTTGTCTGGTTTGCCCGTAAGCTTGGCCAAGGAGCCCGGGATTCTCTCTCTTTCTCTTTCTCTCCGTCACTACCTCGGCACAAAAGGCCCTCACCTATTTCCGAATGTAGTGCAAAGTGAGCGAAATTAAGGATTTTCGAACGATTATTCTTCGGATCGGCACGTGCGTCTGATACGATCGTAACCTAATGTCCGCATGCACTCGCCTCCCTCCCGCGTATATATATGTATACATGTAACAGTTGAGGCACCGAACTGAACTTGCAAACTTGCCAGTGGGACTGTATATTTAAGGAGCATTCGATTTTTACACGACTCTTTTATCGTCAAGACAACTTGGCATGTCACTTGGGAGGTATAATTAAAACGCGCTCAGTTTCGGTAAGGGAAATTTTCCAAATTGTTGTAACATTATTGCTATTCGATCACCTGGGCGGTTGTAGCCGAGTTTGATTATTCTAGCACGGATTCGTTCAGCATTGAGTTCTTTAATTAGAAAACTGCGGATACAAATTAATATATGTGTATATGTTTGAAGGGAAAAACAAGTTATGAGAACAGGCATCCTACAAACTGCAGAGTTACTGCAGAGAGCAATTGTTTTTTATACCCAATTTCCGAGCGATATAAATCTTCGAAATGGTGTATACCTACGCTTTGATTTACTTTGCTACCGAAATTAAACTTTCAGCAGCAAGAAAAAACGGTAAGAAAGCTCTTTCGCGTATTTTGTTTTTTGCGTACCTCGCGAGCGTCGACGTCTTCTTTATAGAGTGGAACGCCACAACGTCATCGACGTTACAGTACTAGTCTATCCATTGTTCATGGACCTTTTCATTCGACAGATGTGTCAGCTAATGCTTCGCTCGCGTATATGTGGAGAGTTTGGAAATCGCTAAAAAAAACGCGTTCTCGTGTACGAGTGTATTGGACGTCGGGATTTTGCGAGTGAGGTGTGCCGAACAGTCTGGGCATAGGAGATTTTTCATTTCGCTTCATTTGTATACATACCATGTGTTACGACGCGTAATACTTTTTTAGATGAAGAGAGGAGGTGAATGCCCAGGAGACTAAAATAAAATGCAGTGTTTAGAAGAGACGTACAAAATACAGCGTCCCAATTCAATTAAAAAGAATAATGTAGACGAAAGTAAAAGGAGAAAATATGACGAAGAGGTGGCGACATGAGTGACACGCTGTTTGATGTAGTGCAACCCGAGGAAAATAAGACGTTAAACGAGCACGAGACAGAGAAGCTTATCGAGTTATAGCCTGCAAGCATGGCTGAGGAAACCTAAAGAATTTTTTTGACACTCCGTGCACAAAGCTCGATTTTGCGCACACCTTTATTGATATGCATGCGCAAAATCAAGCTTTCTACACATTATGTCGAAAAATACTGCTCGATACACGAGTGAAAAGGCAATTTTTAACCTAGTGTTACCTTTTAACAAAGATATAAAATAACTTTGTCACAAAAATGATATTATCGAAATGTACTATTCCGTTTCCCGTAATACAGTCAATCAGCCCTTTCCCGAACTATTTACCAACATCGCAATGTATTCGCGCGAAACTCTTATTTATATTGGCTTGAACAATTTTAGACGTCTATAATTAAATTCAAATCGGCGAGCAGCACCGCGAGGAATTTTATTTTGAGATTCTTTTTTTCTCTTCCCCCGAAGTCACGTGCATTGCCCGGCGCTCGGGGCATGTTTCAAGCCCTTTACGATTTCTATAACGTCTGCACCTCCGAAATTGTCTGAAATAAATTCGGATAAAACTCGACGCGTTACAATTTGATCGTTGTGAGCTTTTTTAGCATGATTCTCTGGGGAATAGAGAACAATGAGACGATCTGTGTAAAACGATGTATAATACCACTTGACCGAGCTTTTTACTGATTTCTACACAGTCTCCCTAGCTGCACGAGCTGCATGTGTGCTGTTTTTAGACATCTTATTTTACACAACCGATCCTATCGCAAACGACTCAATTACTAAATATCGAGTTCGCGAATAATCGTCGGATATGCGCGTTTTGGTATAATATAGTTTAATTTAAAACTTTGTATTGGGCTGCGATTTTATGTTTCCCAAAATACTGGTCTATATACGAAGGCACAATGAGGCATCGCAATGCCTGTACCGACATTTAAAGGAAATATCGCGGCGATTCACGGAACTCGTAAACAACATACGCTGATAGAGAAAACCCCGCAAATTCGCAGCCATTAGCCCAGCTAAAAATTTGTGGGGGGAGGGGCATCAAGTAAACGAGGGAATGCGAGAGAATGAGAATGTAAGAGATGACGAATCTTCCATCGGTGTATAACGCTCATTATGGTTCGTAAAAATAGAGCGCCGTTTTGTTTCGCCATCATCCCATTTCCGTGGCGCGCGCGCGGTTCAAAGCGCACGGCGGTTATTCTCGTCAAGCTCTCACTCGCTCTCTCTCTTTCTTTCTCTCTCTCTCTCTCTCTCTCTCTCTCTCCCGTGAAGCCGCGGACCGAGAGAGAGATAGTCGAGCCTCGTGCGTATACGCGAGTTATGTAAAGCTCACGAGAGCACTTTTCACTTTTCGTCGTGTGGGTAGGCGTGTTGTCTATATACTCTCTCTCTCTCTCTCTCTTCTCGTAGATATGACGCGCTCAACTCTTTCCCCATCAGAGTCTCAGCAGTGAATTATTGGCGGTCATTATTCCCTTTCTGCGGTGCGTGACCGCCTGCAACTTTGATGTGTGTATTGCAGGAGGTAAGCTTCATGCTTTGGACTCGTGGCGAAAATTCGGGAGATATAAGCGGGCGGGGATAGGGGAGATGTATTCGTTTTCACGCGTCTTCGGGACGACTTCGACTTCGAGACTCCCGCCTGAAGTTTTTCGGGATAAAGTTAGTGTTCGAGAAGAGCGTACGGACTTCTCTTCTATCTATACTTCTTTTTTGAGAAAGAGGGAGAGAAAATCTATATTCTACAGCCTGCAATTTGAACGTAGACGTTATTTTTTATTGGACAGGGGACTTTATATGTATGTATATATGTAGGTTGACTTAAAAGCTTTTTCATGGTAAACTTTCACTGTTTATTGAAGTTATGGGATGGTTAAGCGCGTAGCTAATGCCGTTGACGTTATTTTTATTTAATTATACTAATATGATAAAAAATCATGAGCTAAAATGACAGTGCAGTTGGGTTAATATGTTTGGTTTGGCAACCCAAATGAATAGATTGGGCTGCGGAATTTGAGTTTAGTCGACTCAATAAGCTTGGCCCATATTGACTGAACTAGTTGGTTACAGTTTCATTCTAAGATTGAATGTAATTTTCAAATTTTGAAAATGTAGCAAAGTAGATATTCATCGAAACATCATCGGCATTTATATAAAAATATATTTTGAATAAATGATAAAGCCATGATAAATTACTATCCTTATTATTATTGAATACAAATTATTGTTACAGTTTAATTACAATTCAGGAATTATATTTTTTAAAGAACACAAACGGTGTAATTTTAAAGTTAAAATACAAAGATTTGCAGCATAAATTTAATTTCTTTTGAAACCAAAATCTATTGCAAATCTATTGTTCGTCCCAATCAATTAGGCCCATCCTTAATAAAGGACAACACACTTTTTGATCGCGCCCTTGAAATCCACAAGTTCTGCACTTAACAGGCCCAAACAGCAATTTTCCATGCTCCCTTGGATTTGTTGAATGTAAGAATTTAATTTTGTCCATGATTGGTTTACACTCCGTCAGCTTCATACTCTTATTGCCATGGCCAAAATCATTACAATCTGCAACTAAACAAAAAGAAGATGATGTTTTAAATTTTTATTATTTGATCAGCATACCGTAAAAACATTAATAATAATCGTAGTATACTTACAAGCTTCACTTCCAATAACAAATAATAAAACACAAAATGTAACTGCTACAATCGACTTCATGTTGTAGATTAATTTCGTGTTGTGGTCTAACTTTGAAGTATTGTAGGAAAATTATTGGAGACTGTACTGACAATAATAATAAGGATAGTAATTTATCATGGCTTTATCATTTATTCAAAATGTATTTAAGTAATACTTTTATAAGATGATAACTTTTCAAGTCATATTTATATTATATTCAAGACATAATAATGATCGAAGTTTTAATGACTACTTTGCTTCGTTTTTCAAATTTGAAAATCAAATTTAAGTTAGAATATAGCTAGAGTAGTTCAACTTATTGAGTGAACTAAACTCTCATTGAGTCCAACTTATTGAGTGAACTAAACTCAAATCCTAACTTTTTAGTTAATTTAATATAAAGTGCACCGTTAACCAATACGAAATGTTTCACTAACACTCGTAAATGTCTTTAGTTATGTGATAGTTTTTAAAAATTGTTCTTTTTTATAATGTTAAATTAAAATCTAAAGTTATTGCAATATTCAGATTCGGTTAATTAAACAAAACATTGGGCAAATGTACATTAAAATCATGCACAAAGAGAGAATTAAAACTGTGAAAAAAATGAAGGCAGCGAACACATTTTATGGCAGTGTGTGATATTCGAAGAATTTAATTAATTAAAAATCTTCTTACAATTAAAGAATAAGTACCAACAAATACAACCATTCTTTTTTGTAAACCGAACATTCAATATGTAATGTATTCATTCAGTATGTAAATATCCAATTGATTTCTTTGTAGAATGTAATATAAAGGTGTAACTCCTTTAGTTCTGCGCCTATAATATGTATGTGAATTCTTCTATTGTCAACTATGCATAACTATACTATGCATTATTTTTTTTTTTGCAGTATATAAACCTTAACATAGGATTAAACGCTTAATAAACAAAATAAAACATCTTTGAATTGAAGAACTAAAATGCAATAGCTTATTTATCATTCACACTGAGTTATTGCAGCAAATCACTTTCAAAAGATCAACGATCGCCTTAATTGGGAAATTGTATCAATAGCTGCTATGATATCAAGATTCGTCTTCGATGTCAACGAACAGAATGAATAAAGACTGGCATGGTATTACATATGTGTGTGTTCCACGACCTGTCGCTGTTCTTAATTTGTTCCCTCTTTCACGATTGAGTTCCACACACGTCGCAAGAAAAATGATTGGCGCACAAGATCAAGGGCACTATCAAATTCCATTTTCATGGAAATACCAGTACACTGAGGATTTATCGACTTCCTGGAGCTTTTGCCTATAAAATATTACTATTTTACTTTTTATTTATTTTCGTTATGAGTACTAAAATTTAAAGATTTATTGCAAATGCATCTTGGCTATACATAATGATAAAATTAAACTTCCAATTCACAGTTTTTACCCATATAAAGATTGTATTGCTCATGTAAAACTCATCGTTAATAAAATTCTAAAATTTAGATATATATATATATATATATATAATGGTGCAGCCATTGTTGTGTTGCAGCAATGGCTGTTTCCCACGTAGTTTAGGACTAGATTTAAATGTAGTTTTTATTAGCTAATAATAAATAGCTTTAATTAGTTTATAAGATATGGGGCGTTTGGATGGTG
>UELV01178049.1:0-21602 GCA_900490015.1 Megastigmus stigmatizans | reverse complement strand
CCCCACCCTCTTACTCCCCCTCTGTCTCTTTCATTTTTTTTGTTAATTAAAATTTGCAGGATATAAATGAATAAAAAGTGGGGGCGAAAATGTGCGAGTTGGTTTTGAAAATTTTTAATGACAATTTCTCTAGTAGGTAAAAAAATTTTAATATTAATTAAAACTAATTTTAAACAAAAATTCAATTATTTAGCTTCAATTATTCAAAAGTTTTCATTGCAAGCTGTTAGGACTTTTCCTCACTTTTGAGTGGACATTCTTGATGCATTCAAATTTTTATTTTTAATTTAATTGCACGTTTTACGTTACAGAAGTTGTAGAAACTCTTTGCAGCTCCTCTGGTAATTTATTTTTATTAAATATGCACTATGAATGAACGCCTGAAAAAGATAATACAATTATCATGGAAACTATTTTAATTTGGATTTCTAAATATTTTACGACACTTTTTTAGTTGCTTATACAAATTTCAATGAAACAACAGGATACAAGGGATATAATTATTTATAAAGATGGTACAAAAATAAAATAGATAGTTGAAAGACTAAGATTAATATAAAAATACGACTTCGTTTCGACGGTGTCTATAGTGTTTAAAGTTTAAAGTAGAATAATTCATGTCTACGCGACACTCGGAATAAAACTAAAAGTCGACTCTGCGTGGCCAATCGCAAGCTGATTTTAGCTCCTGCAGTCCAAGAAGATGAATAAAATATACAAAATAGGCAAGAGACTTGAGGACTGAATCTAAGATCATTTTGCATTAGCCGCTTAAGACCAGAACTACTGTTTTAAACTATCGATTTTTATTGCTGAATGTTCTTCAAAATAAAATAGTTGATACTGAATAATGTAAGTTAAATTATATGAGATATATCATATATATATATTTATTGTAAATTCAATTGCACCAAATATTACTATATTAAAATGCGAAAATGAATTAAAGTAAATATTGATTGTATATGATATAAAAATAACAATGGGAATTTTTTAAAAATATATGCTATAGGTTTTTTTACAGTTAAGAAGAATAAGACAATCGAAATATCTTTTAAGAAGCTATAAATCTTCTCTAAAATATTGAAATTTTAAATCCGTAGAATTATGGAGATAAAAGGCTTAAAAAGTTGAAAAATAAATTATGCAGCGTATCCGATAAAGATTATTATGTTAAATCAAAGTATATAATATGCAGATAAATTCTGAGTAACGCAAAATAAATACAAAATTTAAAGTATTTGAAAAGCGGAACAATGTACAATGAGGGCTATTGCAGCCTTTTGTACTAGTAAACCTTTGAGATATTTTCAATTTACTGTGCAAATTCACTTTTGGAGATGGATTATGTTTCAACAAAAAATAACTAATAAACTGGAGTCTTGCATAATAAATTTATAAAATGAATGTGGATTTGTGTAACCTCAAATCAATTATGCTAATTCGCGTAAACGCTGCGAGTGAAGTTACCTTTTCTGAAAAAAATTATTATTACTTTCCTCCACAAATGTTTCAACTACATTTCCACACACAGAATTCCAAATGCGTATATATCTTTGTCCCAGATTTAAATGACTCCTGCATATTGTAGTACAGCAATTTCGCACTGGAAACAAAATAACGCCAATCAGCTTAACTCGCAAGAAGAGACCAACCATCTCGCACACAAACCAACTCACACATACATAGGTGACGCTTATAATGAGAGAAAGGGAGAGAGAGAGAACAGGAATATGTATAGCTCCCGAGGAGAGTGTGCGACGTATATCCATCGAGATCCGGTAGTTTATGCGGCCGGCGGGCTACCACCTACTGCTGCAGCCGCTTAAAGCCGATGTAAAATGGCGCGGAGTAAGCGGATAGCCGGGGCCCTAGATATTCTTATCGTTGCAAAAGGCATCTCTCTCTCTCTCTCTCTCTCTCTCGTGGTCTCTCTCTCTCTCTTCTCCTCCTACTCCTCCCGGGGACCATCAAGCCAATGTTCGGAATCCCTGGTGATACACGCCCTTCGCCCTGCCAGACACATAAAATGCCCGCTCTGGAGAGCGAGAGCTAATCTTCCTCGCGGGCTAACCCTCTTCTTGCGTCCACCATTCTCTCCCATATATAGGTACCAGCAGCCAGCTCCTGCACGCGCACGCGGTCCCATGAAAGAGAATGAGAAAGAGAAGGAGGAAGAGAGCAGGAGACAAGGATGCAGCAGAGACAGAGAGGAGCAGAGAGCATAACTTAGAGGGAAATAGGAAAGAGGATGGTACGAGCGGAGAGTAAAGCTGGGCAAGAAAAGAAAATCAAAGAATTGGGAGAGAGGAGGAATAGAGTGTGACAGAAGCGAGTGTAGAAAAAGTAAAAGATTTATACGCGATGAGAGAAGGAGGAACAAATTGATAGATCGATTGAATCCGTTTCGGGGCCGCGCAGCAAACATTAATAAATTAAAGCGTATAGTATAAAATATAGCAATATTACGATTTTTATAGAATGAAAACACAGGTTATTAGTATGTGTTATATATATATATATATAATTTATAGTATTTAGGAGAACATTAATTGAATTTTTAAAATATTATTTTCATTGCATTGTACCAATTCGAAGGAGACATTATTAAATTATTAAATGTTCCGTTTATATCATTGTACGACGTTGAAATACTAAACAAATCTGAAATAGATATATACATATTAAAGTAGTTTTTTTTAAACATTAGATAAATAAAATTTGAGATTTTCAGGTTTTCATCATTTCTATCCCTTGTATGTAGGCATAGAACTTTAAAAAAAACGTGAAAACAAACCATCACGATTCAGGAAAACCCGATTATAATAAAACACTCAAAATAAAAAGAAAGGAAAACTAAAATAGGCAGGTAGAGAGACAGGACGGAAAGAGGGCAGATTGAAAGTGTGATAGTAAATGCAAAGTTTCGCAAGAGCAACGAGGAGAAAAGCATAAGGAATAGAAGAGATCGGGAAGGAAACAAAGGGAGCAATAAAAAAAGAATAATGAGAGAGAGAGGGAAGGCAAATAGAGTAAGCGTGAGCATGAAAGTGAGAGAAGAAGAGAGAAAGAGGAACGATGAAAAAGAGATAGGACGGCTACTAGCTTTACTCTTTTACGTGTATGTCCCACTACTGTCCCACGTGAGTCGTCTCTCAGGATTCGTGCCGAGGGATTCTAATTCCGCGCAACGCATCGTTTTCGTTTCTTTACCATATCTAAGCTACGATGGCTGTTGCAAAAAAGAATCAAATCTACAAGAAATACGAACAGAAAAAAATGATATACGCTTTTTACATAAATTTTTAAATGCCATTGCAGTCATATAATTATACGTATTAATTTATCCACAAATCTTAGTATAATATAGATAATAGATTCTTAAATCATTTTTAATTACACAATATTATTTATATGCTCGTTTCTTTTTTCAATGATTATTTATATATTTATATCACCATTAACTTATAGTATTATCTTTTTTATACAAAGGAATAAAGAAAATCATGTTAATACATACATAGATATCGTTATAAATTGTATGTAAGGTTAAATCTCTTAGAATTACTAACAAATTTTAACGTATTATACATCACAGGCATGTTTATATATCAATAATATAGTTCATACAAATAAAAGTATACATTATTTAAAAAGAACAAAGATTCAGGTATACACCACTATCATTTTTTAATTTAGAAAAGCTTCCCGCGTTCGTGAATTGGTTATCGTTAAGCCAGTAATAAAATCACATGAAATTTTAATGTCATTCAAAGGGAATTAGCATTTAATTTATTTGAAAATGGTTTTCAAATGGATCGAATGAATATTTTTGAGGTGTTTCCTTTGCCTTCGCTCATCCCTTTTTGCTTCGTCGCTTTCTTTTTGTTCCTTTTAAATCGCCACACACTTCGACAGAGGCCCGATTGTCGATTCTCATCTTGAGAAAGCAAACTTTATGCTTCGACTAAAGTTCCTCCATTTCCATATTCAAATCTTTGGTTACTTAAACCTGGCGCGGTATCGCGCGCTCATTAACGAAGTTAATACGCCCCTCGCACATTTGAATTCACTGGAAATAAGAATCGAGGAAGGCCGCGACGAGCTAAGAGTTTTATTAAATTGTTTGAGAAGGAGAATTTAATATAAGTGAAGGCAGAGTATGGACTAGTTTTTTATACTTTGTTCATATTATACATTTTAATAATTTCCGTATAAAAATGCTTAAACTTCATTAAAGTGTTATTAAAAAAGCTGTAATTTTGTACTAGGATGAAATAAATACATTAAAAATAAGTTACAGCTAAAAAGTGTTTATAATTTTGCATAAATACATTATTGAAATAATATTACTTCACATTTTTTATATAATAAATATCTAAATCTAACCAAGAAAATAACATCAATATTCTCGTATTCAAAGATTTTACCAGGTAAATATTCAATTTGATGTATATATTAAATCTATCGAGTCTAGTAATGAAAAATCAATAGTCGCATAAATATTTAAAATACTTCCAGCAACGACGCAGTCGCAAAACTCAGGTATAAACTTTGAATTAAAAAACTTTTTCAGCACGCACGACAAAGAGTATGAAACAAATGACTATATATATCAAGTCGGCTCCAAAGCTCTAAATCACCCGAAATATATCAGCGCGTATAACTTCTGTTCTACTTAGGCAAACAAAAGGGCATAAGGAAGAAAACAGTTTTCGCGATGATTCGCACTAAATAACAATTATGTAACCCAACCCCGAGAGCGAAACAATGCTTATATACGCGGAAGGGGTGGTGAAGAGCGGGAAAGCAGCTCGACACGCATATCTCGACCCTACACATACACACACACACACACACACACACATAGACTCGGCAAAACTCATTCCCCATTCGTACTGATATCAGCGGACGTAATAATTTTCGAAGCAAGTTCTCGGGGGTCGCTCTTAAGGGATAGCGCGTCGCCGGGAGCTCAATAAATATCCGTTTTCCACGGGAACCTCCGCGGAGCCCGACATGCGCCCCACCTTCTGTCTATAACCAAGGGAGAGAGAGAGAGAGAGAGAGAGAGAGAGAGAGAGAGAGAGAGAGAGAGAGAGATAGAGTCGACGACGCGGATAAATTACCCGTTAAGCAAACTGATTTGCGGCGATCGAGGTACAGCGCGTCGCGCGCTGCACGTGCTCATCCCGTGGCGCTCGTTTCCAAAGCCCCTCGCACACTCGTCCAACTCGAGCAATGTGTGACGCCCCCGCGAGCGCGTGGAGCACTACTCCAAAGTCGATGACCATCAGAGAGTGTGATTCGCATATAGGAAGGAAACGTGGTGCCTTTAGCGCGCGCGAGAGCTTCTTTCGTGCCAGGAGACTAGTGGAGGACATATACCGGGCGCCAGGAGGAAAAAGTATGTAGAGACTGGAAGGACTGTATATATGTATACATGAGGGGGGAGAATACGAGGGAATCTGCGAGAGGGTTCGGAAGAAATCCAGGGGTGAGAGGGAGGGACGGGGGGGGGTGGGAGAGGTGAAATTTACGAAGCACTGTATTTCATCGGGCGTATCTTCGCTTATCTAGCGGCCGATGTATTCAATGTGTTGAAAGGAGATGGCCCCTTCACGTGGGCGCGCGGGACTACGTGGGTGTGATCGTGAGGTGACGAAATAACGCGTATGGGCAATATGAAAAGCTGCCGCGGCTGCTGTGACCGCAACAATTCAATATCTTGAACAGTATCTTTTTCCAATAATTTTATTTCGGAGACGAGATTGTTTTGCATTGAATTTAGTTGATGATTATTTTAGAAAAATGTTAGTTACAGTAGCTATGTTTGTGCAGACATTCTTTTATTCGTAATATTTTAAAGTGGTCAAATGTCCAAGTAGTCCAAGCAGATCGTGAAGATATTTTTTGAAAGTGGACTTGATGAATTAATATTTAAATTCAAAGGGATAAATATTTAAATCAATGAATAAAAATTTGATAATCATTTGTTTGAAACGACAATATAACATTGAAAATTTAAAGTATCGTTAAATAATCCTGGAGTATAACCGTAGCTTTTAATGCGATTGCAAGTGTGAGTATAAAAAATTAAGAAATATTTTATCGTTCACTTTAAAGCCGATGGGATAGAAATTGGTATTTCAGAATATCTATATGCATGGCTACGTAACTATTAATTTAAGGAAAAAACACTTTTTGAAATATAGAGAAATTTATTAATGCCAATAAAAATTTCAAAGACAAATAGATGACGCAAGTCGCGGGCGCGCGCACGCGGAAAGTAACGGGTGCGTGGAAAACGGGAGCAAAAGAAAAATAGAGAGCGTATATATAGGAGCGAGCTATGGAAGAAAAAGAAGGTCACAAAACAAGGTTTCGTGCAGGAGCAGTTGCGAATGGGCTTCGCCAATGTAGAGAGGAGAGGTAGAAGGAGAGAGAGAGAGAGAGAGAGAGAGAGAGAGAGAGAGAGAGAGAGAGAGAGTGGGAGACTTGCCAAATCCATCGAAACATTTTCGCAGCGATTTCATTAGAGAAGCCGCACACGCGGTGCAGAGCTGCGGATGGGGCCACTATACGTCCGCGTGCTTGTAATTTATGCGAAACTGCCCATAAACTCGAGATTATGGCATCGCTGCGGTGGATTTAATTTTTATTCTTTATAGAGGTATTTTTCTCTCTGATATACTTGCGGGAAATTTTAGAGCGAACGATGGAGTCAATTGCGGCCCATTGTTGTACGTCTCGAGGCCGCGCGCTGCACTGCCACTCGTGCAATTGAAAATATACTTTGGAAGAAACTTCGCCTCACTCTCGAGATGAAGATGCTTTTTCTTTACTTATGATTCGTAAACTTTGGAGAACTTATTACCGAGCACAATTCCAAAACTACTGTATTTTATTATGGCTTAACTCTAGATAATTTTTACAAATGTGCATAAAGTAGAAGCTTGATGTAATATATTAAAAATAGTTTTTAAAAATAGTTACTTTCCCTTATTTTATTGTTTTATTAACATTGTAAAAATTTATCAGGTGCAAAACATTTTTATTTTTTCGAGCACCTTTTCGTATTTTATAATTAAAATACGACTAACTAAGGGAGAACTATTATAAAATAAAAAGGTACGTTATCGATGTGAGTTGTTAAGGTATTAAATGTGAACACCTAATATTTTTAAATACAATTTATAAAATATTTTTTACATGTTTTTTCCTCATAGAGAAAGATTTGTAATGGTATAAAAAAATTGTTTTTTCACAAAACATCGAGACTTATGTCAAGTATGTTGGTCTGTGTACCTAGATTATCTCAAGACTAGATCGATCGATTTTAATGTTTTACCACTCGTTTTATTTTGTTTCTGGTCTTATAACCACTGAAATTTTTTTTTTATTTGATGATTTCCTCTGCTCTTATGATAAAAAATAGATTTTTGTAATTCACTTTTTTAATCTTTGTAAATGTTTTTATCGTTCTTTTGATATTTACAAAAATGTCGTATTTGGTCCACATGCTTTTTCTTGAAAAATGATTGTTGAAATTTAATGAAATTTTTTTTCATAATAAGGATCCATAAGGAAATTAGTTTCTTTAATTTTCAATTGCTTGTCACGATTATTATATGTGAAATAAAATATATATTTACGAAAAAAATCGCGTTTCTTTCTGATCGAATAGAAGGTATAAAAATGAATTGATCTTCATAAAAATTCATTTATAGTAAGTGTATTTATGCCTTTTGCAATTAATGATTATTAAAAGAATGTACACAATCGATATAAGGTATTGAAAATTATTTGCAAGCCAACCCAAGCTGTTATTGTCTCGATCAATTTCTTTTCAAAATTAAGTATACATTTAACGAAATAACGCTTACCCGGAGTGATATAGTCACAAGTCAACTCCGATTTCCTGTTACCATTGAAAATTTAACGTTGTAAATATATCGCAGAAATCATACGAAAAACACTCAAATATACTTGCCTTTATATAAATCAATAAGCTGTTCATCATCGCATTTTAATGTAAACAAGGACGATGAATAGCCAGTTTAAATGACCGCAAAAAGTGCAAAATCAATCTATCGCAGCAAGTAGATGAAAATTGTTATTTTACATACCCGCAATCGAGTCTATAGAAAAAAGGAAATGAAAGAAAATTGATATGGCCTGTCCTGGCAGACAAGCCTTTTCCATCCCGAAAATCGCTCAGCCGCACCACGAGGGCCAAAAACACCTAGTGAAGTATAGCTCGGCATTTTAATCAGAGTGTATACCGTCGAGGCCGCGCGCACCGAATATTTCGATTATCGCGAAAGAGTTTTGTCGCGAACTCGTCGCTCCGGCCGCGGCTGATAGAACGAGGCAACCTACGAATGAGAGAAGAATGGCGCTGGGAATCGTCGGAGGATGAGACGCGCAGGCTCAATCGCGGATGCGGAAAATTGGAATCGGTTCGTTGAAAACTGTTGAACCGATGGAAGATTCGGGGGGACGGGGGATCGGGAGATCGGGGGAGGCGGCTCGCCACGACAAAAGCTGTGAATATCCTCGTTCAAATCGAGCGGACTTGCATTCGGCCAACGAACATACATGCACGCGTACACAAATACACAGACGAATCAGAGAGACAGAGAGAGAGAGAGAGAAAGAGAGAGAGAGAGAGAGAGAGGGAGAGTGAAAGGGAGAGGAAGAGAGACGGGATAGCAGACTCCGGTTCGGGATAATGGAGATGTCCGAGCGAGATACGCGGATGGCAAAAACCGAGCTTGCCGATTGTAAACGGATACGTGTATTACTTCGCGTTCTCTCTCTCTCTCTCTCTCTCTCTCTCTCTCTCTCTCTCTCTCTGTCTCTCTCCCTCAATCTCTCAATTTCTGTCTCTATTCTCTCGCTCTTTCTATTTCTCTGGGAGGCCCAGAGGCGAAGTGTGGAGCTATATGTGTGTGTCCGCGTGATTGGAAAACAATAAAAGTTGAAAAGCGAAAACGCCCAGAGGGTGGGAGAGAGGGAAAGAGAGAGAGAGAGAGAGTAGGAGACGAACGTTGGGGCGATAAAACGCGTCGCTACGTTTGATGGATTTCGGGAGACCATTTTCCTCCGATGCAGAAGGACCGCTAAGGCTCTTTTTTTATTTACAGTACCGTAACAGAGCAGTGATGGCTTGGAGAGTGAATTTTTATTTTTCTTCCCCGCATACCGAAACGACAGTTTCCCCGTTAACTGTTGTGACAGTTTTAGGTGATTCGCGAGGTGGTTCGCCTATTATAGGACCACTTTCAAAAATGTCTTTTTATTGTATTTCACGTTAAATCTTAATTGGTCGATGCTAAAGTAACGGTTACGCTTTATTATCGTTTTGATTTATTAAGGAACTAGTGCTGAATGAAAATACAAAATATTTTTCCTAATGATTGAAGGGGCAATTATTATTTTTTATTTTTTTTATATGAAAATGGAATTTAGAGCTTACCGGCTGAATAAATGTTCGTGAAATTATAGTGAGTTTTTTATATATAGAAAAGTTAAAAAAATAATTGTAAAGAATTTTCCATTTCGTGATATCAAACCGTACGTTTGGAATATTTTTGTAATGAAAACTTTTTCAGTTATATTTAAAATTTCATAAACAATAGCTCTAAAATAAAGTTCTCCTTTGTATCGAATGAAAACTTCGTATCATATAACTTCAAAATATATTAAAAGACAAGAAAAAGGTACGACAATACTATACAGCTTTGGGCGAATGAAAAATATGCATCACACCGTTCTCCACTGCCATCGCGAAGCCGTTGCATTTTGAAAAATAAGCATCGCGGAGACATGGTACACTGAATTATGAAAAAATCCTTTCTCCCGCGCGCACTTTCTCAGGTGCCGCAGTCAAGGCCGCCAACGACGCCAGCAGGCACTCTTCAAAGAACTAATACATTTGAGGAACTTATCAAAATGAAATTTTCATACTTTCATCTTCACAAGGTGCAGAGAAGCGAGAGCGCAACAAACCGCCCCGAACCCTATACATGCAATCATCTACAGCAAACAAGCCCGCGAGAGCTCAAACACAACTTCTTGACATGCTCCCTCTCTCTCTCTTCCTCTCTCTCCGACATACCGCGAAACGAAGGAAAAAAAAGAAGTGTGAAGCGCAACCTACAGAAATGACTAGCTCTCGTCGCTGTCCTCAAACTCTTTTTTTTCTTTCATTATACATCAAAGATAAACAGTGGAGCGCGCGCGTAATACAGCACAGAAAAAATAGAGAAAGGTTTAATGGCGGGGGCAAAATAAATAAGGAAGGCGCAAGCAAAGGGCGAGAAGGAAAAAAGTTATCGCGTTCGAGGAAAATAATTTTCGCGCAGAGTATGAGAAAGGGGCAGCCACTCACGTGTGCGTACACACACACACACACACACATACACACACACACACAGACGTAAATCTCGCGCGTAGTCGGCATAAAACATAAATGGCTCACGAGCGCGCGCAGAAAGGAAACACACATATACACATATAGGCCAGAGCGGCTTTGGTGCATCGATCGATCTCATATATATACGCAGAGTATAGGAGACAGCGACTTGTGGCGCGCTTATCGGTCCGGCAGCATCGACTAGTCGATCATAAATACATAAGTACGCGAGTGCTTGCACAGAGAGAGAGAGAGAGAGAGAGAGAGAGAGAGAGAGAGAGAGAGAGAGAGAGAGAGAGAGCCGCGTCGTGGCCCATTGTGTTATATCCGTCCTGCAATGTGAAATTCTCGCACGCAATGACAAACGGCCACTGGGAGGGATAGTGCAGCTCAGCAGAGAGAGAGAGAGAGAGAGAGAGAGAGAGAGATGCCTCGCGCACACATCGTCTCGGCTTACCTTTTGCCTGGACGTAAATTACAAGGGGAGGCGTTGCAAAGCGCCACTGACGAGAAGTGCAGCTGGTATACATATATGTATGTATATATACACATACATATATGTATACATACTTATATATATATATATATATATATACAGGTATGTGTGCAGGCCGCGTGTGTGAATGTGTGTGTGTGCGAGAGCGTAGAACACGCTGGCGCTACTAATCACGGCTCAATGCCCGAGGATTCGCAAGGAGCTATAAGGCCTGCTGCACAGGGCTCTTAATGATACGTGTGTTCGAGCGACAGTCGATAACTTTTGTCTTTTGCGGACGGGACGTAGCAGAGGAGGAGGATGAGGAAGCGAGAGAGGAAGAGATAAGTATCCCGTAATTATGGCCACTTTGTTGTACCCGATTGCTGGAATAATTATGGATAATGTGGCTGTTGCTTTTTGGACTGAGCGCGCAACGTGTGCATGTGTGTGTGAGCAGTGTGTGTGTGTGTGAACACGAGGCTGATGGCGCATTTACTTTGCTTATCTCTGCTGGATTGAAAGGTTTATACTTTTACTTTAGTCTTTTTTTCCGCAAAAGTTTCTTTTATAAAGAACAGTATTTCGAGGAAGTATTAGCACTTTACGAAATGAAATATAATGGTTTATGTGACTTGCCACGATTGACTCGTACTACTTATTACAAATGTAATACTTACAATATTTTTCGATAAACTGTATAAGAAAGCTTCTTAGACGATGAACTTATTGATTTCCTAATTCTTTCAACTGTTTTGACTATCTCATTAATTTTACTATGAAATAAATTAATACTATTAAAAATGATAAAATTAATACTATTCACCTTCAATTATTCTCTATATATCTAGAAAATTAATTTAAATCGCTATTAAAGCCTTTGAATTTCAGAGAGATGGCCCTATCAAGTATTCTTTTTTATACTCTAAGCGCTTGAAATAAAACTAAAAATAATTCACTTTAATATTTATATAAATATCGACAGATAAAATTGGGTCACAAGTGCATTTTCAATTTAGCCGAGAAGTTTTCGGAGAATATACCCAGCCCACTCTTCATTCCAACCAATTATTATTACTCTCCTTTCAATTAATTTCGTTATTAATATATATAAATACAATGACCCATAATTTAAATGCATGCGTGCAATGTATATTGCATGTTAAAAAAAAATACAAACTCAAAGTATACCTTTTCTCTCAGCGAAATTAAAGTTCAAAATAGCCATCAGGCCGCGTGCATTCCCATTAATATACGGCTACGGCATTTATTCGTAATAACTATTGAGGGTGTAGCGATATAATAAAAGGACTTTCACTTGCAGACGGCGAAATTGAGTGATAAAGCGCGGCTAAAGCGGAGTATAGTATTATACACGCGGCGTATACCTCGTACTCACACATACACACACATACACATAGACACAGACCAAGGCAGGGTCCCTGAGAAGGAGCCGGAGCGGGCTCGAAACGCTTTTTCAGGTTTAACTATAAGTTTATTTCAGATTCTGCGGGGGTGATTATAAACAAGGGCAATCTGATTGCCCATTAATATTGGTTTAATTGATTAGACTGTAAGACCGATAGAAAAATCTTTGTCAGTTTATATTAGATTACAGTGGACATAAGTAATATTTCTTAATTATATATAATACTTTATTTAAAAATTTACTTGATAAGAATATTTGATTAGAAAAAAGTATTTTTTTCATTATCCTTATAAAAAGCATACATTCTGAAAATATGCCACTTGCTTCTATCATGTTCTTCTTTTTAATTTTACCGGACTATCTCGCAACCATTTATTGCATTAGGAGAAATTCCCTCCCATCCTGTCTTGTTTCTTTGCCCCTTCTCACACTCGGCCGGATCTGTTTCTCTCACGTACGCACAACTGGCTTTTTGCGGTCTAGCGAGGGAACTAAGGAGGCATCCAGAAGCAGCAGTAGTAGCTCCAACTTCCTTGGAAATCTTGTCGCACGCAGTCGGAATATAGGCAACTTGTGCAACTGCTTCGTGAGCTGTAGTCGATTGCCTTTTACGCACCTCCCGCTGACTTATCCGTGTGAATTTGTCCCTGACGTATCTTCAGGTCATTAACATTATCTAAGCCGTGTGATCGATTTGCTTTTTCTGCTTTGGGAAAATCTTCTATTAAAATTTCATCGTAAATCGCGATAATTAGTCTTCCAGCAGGTCAACTTATTTTTGTACTATATATACAAGGATCGATCATTTCTATGCAAGTTTTGAACATGGCAAAAATCAAGAATATCGACTCGAACCGCGTGAGACTATATACATACTACAAATTACTTATTGTAATTGATGATAAATATTCATAGATCAGTACTATATAGTTTCTGTAATGAATCGTGCCTTTTTTTGTCTATCTAATTAGCGTGATTTTTATACAGAAATTCTTGATATCTCACGATCAGCATTTTCGAGACGGTAATTTTTATTAGAAAACGTTCTCTGCATCTATATATATCTCTATATACGCGTGACCCAGTTGCAGCATAGTAATAATTCTTTAATTAAAAATGATTGATCATATTTTTAGAGCGTCTATTTTCAATTTGCGAGAATTCAACAAGACGTATTAAAAATATTATATTTAAAGCCTTGCAACTGCCAGTTATTTTTTAATATTATATAATTATTGTGTTTCTATAACTTATATTAAGTTATATTAATATTTGAAGAAAACTATTTATATAGTATATTAAAATATCTTTTACACGACTCTTATCCGAACTATTTAATACAGGATACGACAGTAAAATTGATTACTTGAGAAAATAGCGCGATAAACTTAAAGTCAAGTACGGTAATCAAATATTGAACAGGAAGTTGCGAGATGAAATTGAGTAGAAATTCATAGTTTGGCTGCAAATTTCAAAAGTCCTCAACTATAATACATCTTACTTTCACTTTTACCCTCGAAATGAAATCTCGAGTCGTTATCGCATACTTAATAATTGAAAGCCGCTTGCCAACTTCCTTACGTATACTCGCGCATAAAGGAAGATAAAGCAAAATATAAAAAGGAAGCATTTTCCCTCGGAGGCGTAAAAACACGAGCTCCTACGCACGCATAAAGGACAGAGAGAGAGAGAGAGAGAGAGAGAGACGTAGATGGCAAGGCATCTGCAACAGGCTTGGGAGCTCCACATGAATAAAAAATAATTTCAGCTCACGTCGTCGCCGCCGACAGAGTAGCCAGCCGATGCGCGGGTAAGCACAAAATTCACACTGTGAATCTTTAAGCGGCATCGCGGACGGTGGCGCCTTTGTTTTATACTGCATCAAGCACAAGTTATATATACGTCCCATATAATGTCCTCGCAGGAAGGAAAATGCGCATCGGCACGGAAATCGAGCACAATCTTACGAATCGAACGCCATCACGCGCACTTCGTATCTCATACTCGTAGAGAGAAGAGAGAGCAGGCGAGAGAGATAGAGACAGAGAAGAAGGATCGCTGTTGCAATAACAACTCTACACAGCCTGTATGCCATGCAAATTCATGTTTTACGACACACTGCGCGCGGAGTTTCAGCCGCGCCGTCACAGCCAGATGGGATGCGCCTCTGTTTTTCTTTAACGCCCCCGCGCGACCCTTATACTCAGCTTCTTCTTCCTTCCCCCCCTTCCCATCCGCCCCCGACGAAACCCCGTTATTCCTCCTTTCAGTTGTATCGAATGGCGTTATATACCCCGCGCGTATAAACAGATATGATGCAAATGCGCGCGAGACGGGAAGCTAAGAAAACGAATAAAATGTCTCTCTCCCTCTCTCTCTCTCTCTCTCTTTCTCTGAGAAGGCGATCATATATATATATATAGATTGAAAGATGCCGGGAGCTGGAGCGAAGGCGTGATTCGGTATAATATTCACTTCGTCAGATAAGATCTTGTGTAGAGCGAGTTCTGTGACTGTAATGCGAACCTGCTTTTTTTTGCGTCGAGCAGGGAATTTTCGTGTATATCGTCGATCGTTATGCTACTGGAATTTGTATACTGCAGATATTTTGTTGAAGGTATACGGTATGGTGCGTGTATCGCTCGGTAAGGAATCGGTAAAGGAATTATAGCGCTAGAAAGCTATTATGATTTTTAACTTTTATGTCGATAAAGAATATAATCGGATAAAGAAAAGAAATTTTTTATTTTTGCTCTTATAGATAATGTACTTTTACACGTTTGCGAACGTTAACCCACTTTATTTAATTCGATTTACTCCTGTGAATTTATTAATTTCCTTTGTCGAAAATTGAAAATCCGTCTGAGTATTCTGGATCAGCCAAAAGTTATAGTGATACCGCATGTAATTATTGAAGTTGGAAATGATTCGAAATGGTTTTAGTAATAACCCGAGAGATATTCTTGATTCCTTGAAATCTGGTATTGATTCTTCTAAGCTGGAGATTTACGAGTACATGAAAGGGATAAATTAGATTCCACGTAAACGCAGGGATTTAGTTTGATCAAACTTTTATTTATACTTGAATATGCTGTATGTACATGCGACTAATAGAAATTCTCTTTATGTTGCAGGTGAGTTACAGAATCAATTACTGACATTCTTACGTTTCGTGTAAGTTGCGAGTATTATGTTTGCTTTATTCAGATTCTTTAAATATTTATGCCCTCGAGCGCAATCGATAAAAAGCAAACGGACAAGTCACGGAGTGCGAATCGATTTTTGAATTGCGTTGAAATGTTTACAAAGGGCCTACTATATACACTGTCTATAGTATATACTATACTGTACTTTACTTTGTCAATATTATTGATAAACACGCTAATGCGTAGGTCTATAAGTTCTGTCACCGTTCGATTTGATTTGTATTTCTGCTTAACTCTATTCGGTTTAATTTTTTCCAAACATAGCAGTACTTATATTGAATTCTTTAAACTTTTTTTTGTAAATTAACTTTGCAAATGTTGCTGCTAATTTACTCGTGCAATGAAACTCTTAAACGTTTTCTTTTGTCACAGTATATAAATATATTAAAAAAATATTTTATCTCTTTTAAATGTCTACTGAACAATTTTAATTCTTTCGTTTATTAATCTAGATGAAAAATTAAATTAAAAAATTTACAAATCTATTAACTGTAGGCCGGCTATTGATTGTATTGAATGCTGTAGAATGTTGGTAGTTTTTTGTTAGTATCCGGAAAGATAACCAATAATTTGATTGTGATCGTCTATAAAAATTTTCAGAGATCAAAAAATTTTACTCATAATATATATTTAAGGACGTCTCGGTATTTGCATTTCTTATAGATCTGTATAAATAGCATATGCCGCAACTTTATTTCCAGAAAAAAGTGCTTCAAACGAGGATATATTTTACTCGTTGAAAACTAAATTCTAAAATTAATCAACATTTATTATTTATAAGCTAATAATGAAAAATCTCGAATTCTCGCCAAAATACGCTAATCCATTATTCATCAATATAATAGCAGGAGGCAATAATTGAATGCATAAATTAGTATCTTTATTCTACATGCATAATATAACGTCGACATCATATATAAATAGTATTTCACTCTATTAAGCCTTATCGATAATATTCGATCTTTCTATATATATATATATATATATACAGAATTAGCACATACACACGGTACGTATCTACAAACACTATAGCCCGGCACAGGTAAGCACCGATACCAAAACTCCCTCCCCGCCTCATCCAGCCATATTATGTTAATGCCCGTTAATAAATAATGCAATATGGCATAGGCCCCGCGCATACGCGTCTGCTTTAACCAACCATAAATGAAACACACTCGCGAAATTCTCGGTGCACCGCATATATATATATATATACATACATATGCCCTGCCGCCGCATCATGCAGGCCGCGCGAGAGGGACTGCAGCAACACTAACAGCAGCAGCAGCAACAACATTTGTCAAAAGGTGAAATAGCACCGCCAAGAGCGAGAGAGAGAGAGAGAGAGAGAGAGAGAGGTTGCATTTAATCTTGCATTTCATTGCGCATCGTCGGCCCATCCAAGCGCCGCGATTTAATTAAACTTACCAGGCATATAGTCCTGGTGCTCCGTGTCCCCTCTCCTGCCGCCCCGTTTAATTCGAATGAAGCGATTTCCCTTCGCTTCTACGCTCTCCCTATACATACGCGAATCCAGAGAGAAAGAGAGTAAAACGCTGCTGCAGAAATGCATGGGAGAGAGAACTAAAGTCAACACACTCTCCCTCTCTCTCTCTCTCTGAACTTGCACCTCCCAGCCACTTCGGAATGAGAGGTTAAAGCACACACAAAGGATATCTTGGCTATGCTGCGCGAGGGCGAATGCTGTGTGTGCGAGAGAGGGACTGCTTTTCTCTCTAGTACAGCTCTTTCTCTCTTTCTCTTTCTGCCCCTCTCTCTCTCTCTACAGCTCTCTCACACTCTATCTCTCTCTCTCTCACTCTCTCTATCTGCGCAGTGCGGCGTTCGTTGGCTTTGCACCGCTGCTGCTGCTGCTGCTACTGGAAACGGAAAACTTACGAAGCCAATAAATAAATAGCGAGGGAGCTCGCACGGGCCGCTTATATAGCCGCGCCCCCGTGTATAACAAACGACGTTGCAAACTATCTAAGTTTCTCGCGCCATATTTTCCTTCGAAGCTTTTCTCTCACTTCGCCTCTCTCTCTCTCTCTCTCTCTCTCACTTACGCACCCGCGCGCTTTCGTCTACATATGTATTTTCTACTACAGGAAAAGCGCGCTCGTATAGCCCTCGCGCGCGTACTATATAGACTCGTTTCCCTCCTCTGTCTTTCTCTTTTTTATTTATATCCGCGAGCGAGTAGAGCGAGCGGGCGGGCGCGTACTCGCGGGACTGGCTTTTGTTTTGAGCCTCGCGCGCGCCGTTTTCTTATTTGATTTCGTGCGCGCGCGCTCGTGGTACTTTATGCGCCTCGCCCTCTCCTTTTCTCCTCTTATTTTTACTTTCTTTTTTTTTAACGCTGTGCGAAAGCGCTATTTCTCTCCTCTATAATTGCTTAGTCCTTTGTCTCGCGCTCGCTTTTTGGCCTGGAAGTTTCGTGTACCATCGAACGAGGGGAAGGCTTGGAGAGTTTCCGAAAATTTCTAGGCTCGTTGAGCGCGAGAGAGAGATAGCGAAGAGGGAAGGGGGGGGGGGAGAAGAAAGAACGCAGCAAAAAAGAGAGCGAGGGAAGAGCGCATGCTGGCAACAACTTTTGCGAAAAAAATTTGAATAACAAAGGAAGTGATGCGCGCGCCTCTGTATTCGGTCACATTTAAATAACGCAATTTGAATAGAGATTGGGATTATAAAAATGAGAAATCGGGCTCGCTCAAAGGGGTTATACATAAGTGCGCCCGACGACGTATCAAGACACTTCTTCTTGCCCCGACGCTTTAGTCGCTCTCGACAGGGGGGTTTGGTAGTAGGGATGGGCGATCCGAAAGGGATAGAGAGTCTGCATGTGTATAGCGGTCGAAACGCCCCAGCTCCTAATTGCGGACAATTTGATTAAAAAAAGAGAGAGAGAGAGGGAAAGAAATTTTCTCCTCCCCTCTTGGCAAAGTGCAGAGAGCGTCGGAAAAACTATACAGGGATTTAGTTTTCTACTAACTACGTAAATTCGAGCGTGCAGGCCTTCTGCATACTTTGATTAGTATTCCGGACGCTTCCGCAGAGAGCCGTTCTAAGAGAAAATGTGGGAACGAGAGCTTTTTCTGCTATCGAAAATTCGCGTGCCCTCTTTTTTCCTATATTGGCTGCTGCTACTGCTGTTGCTACTGGGCGGAAAACGATATACTGCAGCGCGCGAAAAAGCTGGAGGGCATAAGCGAGAGAAGGCGAAGCCACGCGCGTTTGCCTATTTCGTATCAGACGATAATATCCTGCGCGCTGCTGCTGCTGCTGCTGCAGCCGTACGTTCATATATTCCAGTTTGCTCTTTTACTTCGCCGCGGCTTCGGGGCGTAAGCGTATACCAATGTATGTGTGTGTGTGTGTATATATATATATTCAAAAGTCGATGAAACGAAAATGCATTCGGATTATCCGGCAATACCCCCGTTATGCTTTAATGCGCGGTAGAGAGATAAGCGAAAGTTGAACACATCTGAATTAGCTGGTGTATATCTGCCGTGTATTGGGAATCGTGGAGTATATGTTGCGCGTCATTGCCAATCGCGATGTTTCTGCTAAACTTTTCCGTCTGCAAAAATCATTCGATTATAAAGTTTGGAAAGCTTATCGACTTTGTTTTTGCCTCTTGTGAGAACTTTGCGATATTTTAAATTCCCGCGTGATACACGTTTCAATTTTATTTATATGCTCTGTGTAGGTGTTTCTATGGATTATGGAAATTGAAAGATAATACTTTGAACACGGATCGTATGTAAGCTTTGCGAAATCATTTTGTAGGTCTGTTCCTTATTATAAATAGCTGAGTTTGTAGAACTTTAATCCTATTGAAAGACGTTCTCGGCCAAAACGGCCTTAGATTTTCTTTGAACTCTGGATGTAAACTAATTTTGATACGCTTTATTAATTTCTGAAAAGTTTAGTACCACGAGTTACGATGTTAAAAATTGTGTTTTAGACTGTCGGTGCCTGAGATTCCAAAGCCAGGTATAGATAGGATTTTTTGAAGAACTAGTTGTCATACTAGACTAAAAGTAAATAGATATAGGCAAAAAATTATCAGGACTTGTGTTACTAGCTTCAAAGATACTGAAATTTAAAGATACATGCTATAAAGTTAGTAGTATATCTTATACATATATGCAAAAGTGTATGTTGCACATCGTTTTTTTATATTTACATGATTTTTATAGTATTTGTATTTTAGTATTTTGTGGTCCATAATTAATAGATTTTATTTATAGACTTATAAGTCATTTATAAAAAGAAAGAAACTTTTTATAAAATTTTTTGTCTCTCACTATCTGTAAACAAATTTTACAACTAGGATTCCCGTTATACACATCAGTATTACATATACGTATACAGCTTTTTCTATATAATTGAATAAATAATTATCGTTAAAATAATAGTTTGTATTTGAAAAAAAAATCTATGACTAGGTTATTGTTTATGCAACATTTTATAAAATTTTATACTATCTTGTAGTATCATCACGCACTTTGTATAGAAATATACGATGATAAAATATTGCAACAGGAAAATGACAAACCTCAATCGACAAATATATTTTCAAGCCAACTTCATCAAAAGATTTTCGATAATCCCTGTGCCTTTTACCTGTTTTGTCCTGTTAAAAAAAAAATAGCTCGATAAGTACAGATTCTTCGAAAGCTTTTGTACTGTCCTAAGAATATCAGTATATGTCGATAAACTTTCTTCCAAAATTTTTTCCTTTTCAAAATGTGATTTTCGGATTCGGTACAGAAAAAACCTTTTCATGAGGTTTTAACGCCATCGAATGGATTTGAAAATGTTAGTTTACAATTACTACATCTATTTTAGTGCGTATTACACCGAAAATAGTAGAACGGATTGATCGAAGAGAACGATTATATGCAAATTAAATCTTTTTATCCAATTTAAGATGCGATGTTTCGGTAGAATTATACCAAGTGTATACACCTTTGAACAGAATTCATATTATAATTGTTCTTAACAAAATGAGGTTTAATAGAGTCATTGTTCATCGAATATTTTGAAAATGCAGTAATAATGATAGTAGATTTAATGAGCTTGAAGGAATATACATCTTAAAGTTCCATGCGGCGCATGTAAAAATATTTACTCACTTCGCAAGTTTTCTATGTGCACCTTCTCCTCCATTTTAGACACATAAATCTTTCACACCGAAAATCTCCGTTCTATTCAAGAATATATTTCGTCGCATTACATTTCCTGACGAGTGCATAAACATGTTTTTTAAAAATTGAAAGAACTCTATGCTGTGAGCCATAAAAATTTCCACGGGTCCTCTCTCTTCACGTGTAGTCCTTCCCAATTCCGGAATCAATAAAAATGCTCTTCCATAATTTACACGATTTCGAAGATTCCGCGTCGTCCAAATAATTGTCAGAATCCATCCTCCGTCTCTCATCCAATGTTCCTTCCTTCTCTCTCTCTCTCTCTCTCTCTCACTCTCTATCTCACTCTTTCCTTGAAGGTTCACGCACGGCAATTTATCAGTCGCTCTGCGTCGTGACTCGTGCCCGAGCCGCAGTTAAAGCTTTAAAACCGGCTCGTCGAGTCTGTCCAAGGGGAAAAAATAGGAGTAACCAGCCCCCATTTAACTCGGGTCAGGCAAGCCACTCGCAGTCTCGCAGGATTGCCCCCCTTACACTTCCTCTCGCTCCCATCTTCGTTATCCCCTTCTATTCCCTCTCGCTCGCTCTTCTCGTACCTGCTTCTATCTCCTTTACTTCGCGTCGATCCAAACGTCGAACGTCTTTTCGCCTCGGTCACGATCGGAAATCGAGATATAAATATCGATTCGGCTCAACACAGCATGTGCGCGTGGGGCTGCTTCTCTCTCTCTCTCTCTCTCTCTCTCTCCTATATCCCACAGCAGCCGGCGGCTGAAGCTCTCTCGGGCCAAGGCGAAATTCAGATAAGTTTCGCTCTGTGCAGGGCTTGGGGCTATCTCGTTCGTTTCGTTCGTTCGTTCGCTAGAAGTCCCCCTTTCCTCTCTCTCGCACGCTCTCTCTCTCTCTCTCTCTCTCT
>UELV01178047.1:0-32799 GCA_900490015.1 Megastigmus stigmatizans | reverse complement strand
GACCGACCGACCGAGAAAGAGAGGAATACGTAATAGCGGAGTGTTTAGCGCTAATCGCAGACAAAATGTGTAACACACATACAGACTTGCGCACTCTTCAAACATACGCAGTCCGCCTCTTCGCTGTTATCCATCTCTCAGCATGAAATAAACACATACTTACATACACACACACACAGACCCACGCGTACGGTTATATCTGCCGATAAACTAAACCGGAACTCCAATGAGCACTGCATTTAATATACATACTGAACGCGCTCGCGAACACTTAGATATAATATATATGTATATGTACGATGGGGTAATCGTCTCCCATCTGTTCCTTATGCGCTTTTCCTTAAATAACTCGTAGAAAAAACACCTCCGCATCATCAATGTTTCTCTCTCTACACTTTGTACACGCACGCACACGTTATAGAAAATAAGTCGCCCGTATAGGTTGTACGCGTCGATTAAAAAGCGCGTCATCGTCGACAGTGTCATTCAGCCTCCCACATTTACATTCCTTCATACGGACACACACATTATACCCACATATATAACCCACACACGCAAACATTGGCGCGCGCACAGAAATTATGGCACAATCGATTCGTTCGAAATTACACGGCGGGACAATTATCGGTCTTCGCGTGTGACTATTATAAAGTATAGCATTCACAAGATAGTTCGAGAATCACTTTGACCGTTTTCCTATGGGTTTTCTTTTTCTTTTTCTCAGTCACGGTGTAAGAGAGTGCCCCGCGGCACTGGCCATTACTTTATCGGCGCCTTTCTCAACTTGGCTCTTGCGCGCCTCACCGAAACCAAACTATAAATCCAAGATCACACCGCAGCTGATTGGAATATGCATTTTATTAGGTCTCTGATTACGCTTGATCGTTTAGTATAGCACTGCGCCTGTGTGTTTACGATTGAAAAGCAAGGTGTATGTAGTGTATTGGATTGAATTTGCATTTTCATTCGAAGTGTCGTCATCTTGGTTTAAAATTAGTGATACATGAATAATTGTCAAACCTGATTTTAGGGTAATGACACCACATTTGCAAAACTCATCTTGGCACACAGACGACCTGCAGTTAAATCGATCATTGCATACTAAAAGATTAAGCGTACGACGTCAAGCGAACAGTGACACGCCTAAGCTAATCACCACACAATTCCGAGTAATTAATGAACTGGCTTTAAATTTTGGAAAAATCGCCGAGATTCGAGCTTCATAATTATTACAATTTTCGAAATGACAAACAAGTCCACGCTGCCCAGCAGCAGCTCGAAGCTCAGAATTTCATTAAAGTACGGATTTCACCAGACAAAGTGAATATAATTTAAAAATTATTATTCGCTGTATGCTTCGCTGTAGCGTTTAGGGGATCCACCCCGTACTAGTCCCTTTGAATTACATTGATTCGCGACCAAGGAGACGCATAATGAACTAAGCGCCAAAAAAATTATCTACGCTCTACTGCTTTGTAGAATACTAAGTAGTTCGTAGCGCTGAAAAAAAAATGGGAATAGCAAGCTCTTTCGGCAGAGCGAGTTTAAAAAAAAATAAAGTAAAATGTAAAAAGAAAAATCAAGTGCAGAGGGCGTGGAACGCTGAAAAAGTTGTCTCGGCGCAAGTCAATCGCGCAAGAACCGGGTGAAAAAGTCTCGATCGGCCAGTTGTGCTCCCTTACACGTAGGTCGTTGGCTATGCGTTCGGTGTCGTGCCGGGACAGCTGCTCGTGATGAAGCTCGGCTGTTGTAGCTGCTGCTGCTGCGTCTGTGGCTGTGTCTGCTGCACAGTCTGCGTCGTAGGCTGGGTCTGACTGTCGAGGCTCGTCGCCGACTGGAGCTGCTGTCTGGCAGCCGCGCCAGCTTCGCCGCTCTGAATGCTGAAGTGCCTGTAGGATATGTACTCGGGTGGCACAGCCTGCTGATCCCGTTTCGCTGCTTCGCGCTGCTTTTTCACCTTCGAGCAATCGTTCGGCAAATCAATCTCGATTCTAATTCCTGACCTCTACATACGCGTGCCGTTTTTTTTATATATAAACAGGTCAAAAAGCTCGACGACCTAACAAAGGTACTACTGTGCTGTTAATTTCATCCATTTCAAACAATTCTAGTGTTCATTATTTATTTATTAAAGCACGAAACGAAATAATAACCATTAGAAGAATATGATGACGTTTCTATCTATTTTCTGTCTGACCTAGATTCCAATATTCTCAAACAGAGTTCCAGATGAGTATCTACTTTAATGTTCTATCTACATCTCTTTGCAGTGCCGCGATCAGAGCTCAGAGCAGTACCGCTCTCAACTTACCTTGAGATAGCCAAGTATAGAGACTAGGAGAATGAAGACAACGAATCCCATGCAGCATCCGATGATGAGTCCGAGTCTCCTGGTAAGTACGCTGCTCCCGGAGCTCTCGGCCGCCTCGTCACTGCTCATGGACGAGCCGTCGCTACTGGCAACCGCGTCGGGCACCTCTAGGGTCAGGGTCTCGGTGCAGCGGGATGTCGCCGTGTCCGACGTACTGGGCAGTGCCGACTTTTCTAGCAGCACCTCGTTGTGCGAGCCGTTAAAACGAGGCTGCTGCTGCTGCTGCTGCTGTTGTTGCTGTTGATGCTGCTGACGATACGTGGAGAGGTCGTTGTTCTCCTCGAGACTGCGAGGTGCCAGCCAGTTGCCGATGCCCAATACGCAGACGTGGTAGCGAGTGTTAGCCAACAGTTTCGTCAGCCGTACCGAGCGCGAGCTTGGCTCCAGCATCTTGCTGTGCACCTGAATGCAAAGCGAAAGTGGAGACTGCGGTATATTGGGGTTTGCTGGTTTCGTAGGATTAGGGGCCTGTTAATTCTTTGAGTGGTCAACTATGCTTTGGTTTTGATCGAATACGTATTTAGTGTTGGATGCCTTTGAACATATACAGGGTGGCGAAAAACTATGAAAGCCCGTAGAAATCTCGTAAGGCTTGACCAAAACAAAAACTACTGAGGTCACTTTAGGTAATTTTCAACGTGAGTGAGTTCCCTTTGCCTCTCACTTGGGGTGCTTTTTAGTGAGTTTCTCTTGTCTCTTACTTGGGATAAATCTTTAGGATGATTTGCCGTTGCATCTGTTTATTAAAATGAAAAGGAAATAGTATTTTTTTTATTAAAAAAATCTTTCAAATGTTTAAACATTTTAAGAAAAAAGTAAATGTTCTTGCTGGTTAATAGTTATTATAACTTTTCTTTCCAATATTATAACTTTTATTTTCAAATTAGAAATAGTATACAGAAATGTACCTTTAATAAAATATTTTTATAATCCGAATTCTAAAATTTAATTTTATCTATGGCTTTTTTATGATCCACGTACTTACCTAAAAGATATTGTTAAACAAAAATTTTATTTTATTATGAATTAGTCAATTAATGGACTTTTCATAGAAATCGCTGATGAAAACATTTGTGGTGTCGATGTGTGGAACTCACTCTAAAAAAATACCCCAAGTAAGAGGCAAGGGCTACTCACTCCAAAAAAGCATCTGAAGTGATAGGAAAGGGGAACTCACAAAAAAGCACACCTAAAAAATCATCCCAAAGGGAACAGAATCCTTCTATGTCCATACCGTTTCCTAGATTGCGCCAAAAGAACGATTATGCTGATAAGAGTTTCATTTGAAATGACCTTTAATTTTAATTTACATCAATATTCAAAATCTGAGCCTAATCAACTTAAGGAAAGTGACCTTCAAATGACCTTCAAAATAGGGTTCGAGGTCAAATCCAAGGTTAACGTTGGATTCCTCGTTCAAAGTTACATAAGGTTCGACCTTGGCTGTTTTCATTTTGTTCAAACTCCACGGTATGTTTCCATACTTTCCACATGATTGTTACTCCTAACATCATTTGACCTCTATTTGTCCCCTAGAGAACAGCTTGACCTTAGACTTTGATACATATTCGGATGTAAAATTTGTAACTAGCAAAAATTTCTCGCGGTCTTTCTGGCTATTCCTTGAAAAATTATGTGTTTCTTTAATCACTTAAATTTCTTGACTTAAGTTTTACTAAGAGTTTTCTTGAAGCTTTATTGATTGAAAGTTTTTGAAAGCACAGAGGTAAGATTATGTTGGATGAGGGCATACAGTAACCTAATTATGAAAGTAATCATTAATGACTCGTGTAGCTTGAATAGGAAGGGATTATTAGTACAATACTTAAAGCCTTATCGTTTTTATAAACTTTTTACTCTGCTCTTTTCCCTATCTCATCAATCTAAACTTTTTACAAGACTCGAGGTTTTATGAATTCCCGTCAGAGCATGTACGTATACGCATTAATTCATAGGGTCGCACGAAAATAGAATATTAAGATTTGCATTTAGCTCCAGTATGTTATTAATTATACTCTTAATATAAATTATACTGATTGATATATTGAACAAAAATAATTGAATGCATGAGTTAACGAGTTATGCTTACTCCGACAGTGATATACGACCAAGTCTTCACGTATATTACCCTTTTTGAGTAGTGAAGCTAATAAGAAAATCAAGTATGTAATGTATCACAAGAGTACAAAATATCAATGATGAAAAATTTGCCTTGTCCATATTTAAAAAATTGGTTCAAGAATTAAAGCAAGTTATTCTATTTATTACAAAAAGGGTGTTTGTATAATAATGCAGATTAAAATTTATGTATATCAACGTCAACAAGAAATTATCATATAAAATCAGTGTTCTTCATTAACTGGAAAGATTAATTTCTAGTGCATATTTGTATAATTTTGTCAAATGAAGCGACAGAAATTCGGACTATAAAATCGTGCGTATGTAAAACAGAAATTAAGCTTTTCCAGTTAATAAGCGGTATTAATTATCTTCTCGTTAAATCCAATAAAAATCTATTATGCTAATAATATATTTTACCAGATAGCTGACATCCATTATATACATATGTAATTAAAAGTCCCGACTTCATGTTTAATTCAGGTACTATCATTTTACTTTAATATACTTATACTTTAATAATTTAGCATTTTCTATTCATTAAAAGGTAATTCGCAAATGCTTGAAAATGAAGTTAAGCGAGTATAATGAAGGTAAGCAGTGCATGAAACTTGTGCAAGTAGTATCAAAATTAAATTATTTATCAATCTACATAAACGAATTTTAATCCGATGCACCATTTTTTCTTACTTTATTTGGAGGGAATTAAATGTATTTTGGTCAAGACTATGAAGAATAATATCTCATTGAATTCAATATTGGCGATTTAAAAGGAAAATATTGGAAATACTAAGCATTTGTTTGCATGAAAAAAAGTGCAACAATCTAATATTCAATTCTGGTGTTGTTTTGTTTCCATACGCATTATCCATTTAATTATTTTGATTTTCAATTAACTTAAATTTGATTTAATCGGTTTCTACATTTTACGTTCAATTCTAATGGAGTAGACATTGGGACATTGATCTCAAAATAGAAATATTTTAAGTATAGTTTTATTTTTCTATATTATAAGGGGTTCAAATTTGCCTTTATAAACCTAAAACATTAAACCTTATAATTTAAGTGCTTAAAAGAAGTCTAGTGGTTAGAATATTCCTGCTAAAAATACTTTATTCAATCTCTTTGAATATCTTTCAATTTCAATTGACTTAGATACTAATTTCAAAAGAATTTTAATGAAATTCAATAAAATTTAAGTAACCATTTCTAGCAAGGAAGACACAAATATATAATAATCTCCAAAGCCACAATTTTAACTTTTGAATTTATTTTCAAGTAATTTTACTGTTTTCAATTATTGGCTTTTGAAATAAAAAAAATATATATAACATATTAAACTGCAAAACCAGAGATGATAAGTAATCAGCCAAGGACATCTAGAAAAATGAGGTAGAAAATAAAAGTCACCTCGTTCGAGTTGTCGACAATATTGTAGACTACTTGGTAGCCCTGGAGGCCCGAGTGATTTCTGCTCTGCCACGAGACGAGGACGGAGTAGGGCTGTATGTCCTGGATGGCGAGTTTCGGTATGAGTGGGGCCGAGCAGAAGGTGCGAGGATCGAGGTCGAGGAAGACGAGGCCCCTAAGCTCGGGCGGTTGCTCACAGCGCAGCAAACCGCCCGCAACGTCGTTTACGGCCATCGCTCCGCCGACACTGCCGACGCTCGAGCCACGTTTTCGAGCCAGACCACCGCCGCCGCCGCCACCACCGCTACCGCCGCCGCCGCCGACGAGCTTTTGATGGTCCCGCAACCACTCCCAGAGCTCCTGGGATTCGCAGCCACAGTGCAGAGGATTCTCTGTGCACAAAAGGGGATGAATTTATATCGTTGTGTACAAGCAAATCGATCAAATTGCCCGTGGAGCTCCTCTCTTTTCTTTTTTTTAGAGGGAGATAAGCGTGATTGCTAATTCGCGCATTGGAAGAGAATTGAAAACGGATCTGTTTCGATTTTCCGTTGAAATGGATGTGCTTGAGTTTCGAAAACGAATAAGTTACACTATTTTGTTATAATGGTTTAGTGTTTTTTGCAAGTGACTATTGACACGAGTTTACGGAAATATTATTTTAATATACTTGCGGATAAAATACTTATTACAAATGAGATAATATTTCTTTACCGTAAGAAAGTCATATTTATAAGATATTGGTTAAAAATATATTTACCTTCTGCACGTAGACTCCGAATTTGCGTCTCCAGTGGCCTGAAAGCGTTGAGCGGCAGGTTCTCCAAATAATTCTTGCTCAAGTCCAGTATGCGTAGCTTTTTTAAGGGCTTGAAGGCATCTGTGGCTATCGATGATATCCAGTTTCCGAGTAAATGAAGCTCCGCTAAATTCTCGAGATGCTGCAAGGTAGTCTTGTCAACTTGGCTAATTTGATTGAATGAAAGATCGAGTATTTGTAGAGCTTTGAGATCTGTGGGGAAATCCTCCAATTCCTTTAATCGATTATGCGTCAGGTTCAAAAGCCTTAAGTGATCGAGACCTTTCAAACGCTCTTGCGGCAAAAACTCGAGCTCATTAATACTGAGATCCAGGGTTAGAAGTTTAGGTAAATTGCGAAAAGCGCCTGGTGATATTCTTGATATCACATTATTGCTCATAAATAAATGTAGTAGTTCGGGAAAAGCTTCAAAGTCCTTACTCGTAACTATTGTTAGATTAGTTCTACTGATGTGAATTTCTTGCAGCGATGGATATTTCGCTTCCGAGCTAATATCGTGTATTCGAACGAGAGGATTGGCAGTTACATTGAGCCAACCAAGATTTGGTAGATTTTGGGCTGATAACGCTACAGCGGGTATCTGATGTAGTTTGTTATTAGCTAGCTCGACCTTACGAAGTAAACTTGAGTGTATGAAGAAATTTGCGGGCAATGCCGTTAAGTGATTGTGACCGAGATCGACGGATATCAGTTTTCCCAAATTGATGACAGCAAAACCGGATAGTGACATTATGCGATTACTACGCAAATCCAATTCACGGAGATTCGTCAAGCCGTGGAATCTGGACATGTCAACGTGAGCTATGACATTGCGCGCCAGCGACAGGAATTCGATGGACGAGGCATTTATAAATACTTCGTAGGGTATGTCCTGAAAACGATTTCCATCTAACTTGATCTCCCGGAGAGATTCCAACCCAAGGAATAGGAGAGGCGGTAGGGTTTTTAAATTGTTGTTACTCAATAATATCTTGCCAAGGTTCTTATTGCGTGAGAAAATGTCTGCTGGTATTCTGTGGATCTGGGCAGATTCAATGGTCAGATGCTGTAACGAGGGAAGGCCATCAAGTGATTCAGTGCTGACACGAGTAAAGTTGTTATGTGATATTCGTAGTACGCGCAGTCCAGGTATATCTAATCGATCTAGGGCATTGGCCGTCAAGTGATTATGTTCGAGATTCAATTCATATAGGTTGTTCAGACCTCTAAATGTGCCCCGGTCTATGTCGCTGATCGAACAGTTACGTAGGTTTAAGCTACGTATCGGCAGCCCTTCTTGGAACATGGAATCGTGTAGGGTATTTAGTTGATTGTTAGACAAGTCAAGGATTCGCAATCTCTTTAGGGCTGTTAAAGAATAAGCGTCAAGCGTTCGCAACCCGTTGTCCGACAAGTAAAGCTCTTCCAACTCGTGAAGTTCAGAAAATGTTTTGACAGTGACATGGGTCAACTTGTTGATACTGAGATCAAGGAACTTGAGGGCTTGCATTGGTTGGAAGGCCGTATCCTCGATACGCGATATCGAGTTGTTGGTGAGGTACAAACGCTCGACAAGCAGCAGATCACGAAAGAGTGGAGCCTGCAACCTTGTTAATCTATTGTGTCCCAGCCACATTATCCTCACGCTAGATTGGCCCCTAAGCGAATCATTGTGCAAAACACCAAGTCCATTGTTATCTAGTTGAATAGAGATGAGAGAACTACCTCCACTGCCCGACGACCCAATTTCATTCGAGACCTGGAAGACGTCACCGAGAACAGCCAACAAGTTACCTTGCAAGTTCACGTGCTGAAGACTGTGTAGAGACCTGAGAGCACCTGTCTCCATGTCCGTAATTGCGTTGTTTTGAAGGTGCAGTTCTAGCAAAGATGGTAATGGGGCAAACACACCTCTCTTCACCTCGGTAATTTGGTTGTCCTGGAGTCGCAGTTCTCGAAGCTGATTGGCTTTAGCGAAAGTGCCAACTTCCAGCTCACGTATATTGTTGCCATCCAGGGACAGAGTCGACAGGTTATCGCAGTGTTCGAAGAAATCGCGTGGAACCCGTTCAATGTAGTTCCCACTCAGATGCAATTGAGCGAGTTTTTCAAGCGTAGCCAAGCCTCGAGAGTCAATACGTCTGATGGCGTTCTGCTGAAGGTAAATAACCGAAAGACTGATGCTACCTGAGAACGCGTTAGCAGGTATCTCAAGGATATTGTTCTCGGCGAGGAAGAGTTCCTTCAGTTCGGGCAGTCGTGAGAAGACCCCCCTGATGTAGTGTATGTGATTGTGACTGAGATCAATGGACTTTAACTTTTGATTGGCACGAAATGTCGCTACGTCGAGGAACACGATTTTATTGTGGCTGAGATCGATCGACTCGAGATCGATGAGCGATATGAAGGCGTCTTTATCGACGCTCTCGACCGCATTGTAGTAAAGCGAGAGCGTTTTTAAGGACGGACAACATCGGAAGCAGTTAAGTGGAATGACTAGAAAATTATTGCTACTTAAGTCTAGGAAGTTGAGGCTGTCGAGACGCGAGTAGCCGTCCTCGGGCAGCTGTGAGATCTCATTCCAAGCAAGCCTCAGAGTAATGAGATGCTCAAGCCTACGCAAAGCAGTCATCGGGAACAGTCGAATCTTGTTCTCAGCTAAATCCAAATCGGTCAGGGTATCTTCCAGACCAGCGAATGCGTACTCTGAGATCTTGATGATTTGATTGCCCTTAAGGTTGAGCTTCATCAGCGAGAGTCCGTAAAAGCTGTAACTCGACAAATCATGGATGAGATTAGCCTCGAGATCCAATTGAGAGAGATGACTCAGGGTAGCAAAGGCTTTCTGCGGCACATTAAGTAGTTTGCCCGAGACGAGGGCCAAGGATTCGAGGCTCTGGCTGAATCTTTGGAATGCCTCCTCGGTGATCTCGCGTATGCCGGATTGCGAGATTTGTAGGTGACGGATGAGCGCGCCGGCCGGGAAAACGCTGGCGCGAAGCTCCTCGACTTTACGGTCGAGCTCGTATACGCTTAACGACTGTATCACTGCGTCTGCAACAGACTCTCATGTCATGTAATTCTTTTTCTCCCGTTTTTTCCTTCCTTTTTTTTATGGCTACAACGTGCTGCAGATTAGAATGGGCGCGCATGCAAACGTCAACAACGGGCTTGGATGTGCTTAAGAATAAAATGAGTGGGCATGCAATGGTGTAGGAAGAATTTGCAGAAAAATTATGAGAGTAGGTGGGCCCCCCGTTATGCAATGTAGCTGTTCGGTACGTGCAATAACGCGGCAGTTTTGTCTCGTAAAAAGCGCATGTCTCTGGGCTATAAGTTCTTTTTGCTCCAGCATCATAATATCGAAACCCATCTAACATCGCAGACAGTAAAAAGAAATTTTATAAAAAGAACCATCATGTGCACATGGAGCTTGAATGAAATTCTTTTAAAGTTCATAAAATGCAGTGTGATGTGTGCATATTTCTTTTGTGATGCAGAGCACAGCATATATAGTTGGAAGCTATGAAATAATTTATCATATTAAACCGTTTTTATATTTTAAGTTATTTTTGGTTTAGAAAATGTTGACTCTAATTTTTAATCAAATATTGAAAGTTAAAGAGTTAAAATTTTATCTTACTTTTTCATTTTCAAATACAAAATGCGCTCGTATGTAAAACATAAAGCTCCATTGTTGTATGATTACTTTCATATGCATCAACATTCAATTTGTCGGTAACGTTACTAATCTCTCTATTAGAACTCAGTCATGTAAAATGCGTTGAAAATAGTAGTGGCGTGCTTGGGATGGCAGCAGCTGCTTCTTACATAGCATTTCCAAGTGCTTCGTATGAAAATCCGCATGCAGCCGGGGGCTAGGGTAGCCATAAGCCGTGGGTGCAGTATGTAGATGAGAAGTAGAGAACGATAAAAGGGAACCACGCAAACGCAATAAAAGAGAATGATTCAGGTGAAATAAAGGCACTTACACACGGCAGATCGAAACAGGTTTGGTTTTAATTTTTAACATTTACATTTACTAGGTTGGATCAAGTTAGCGAGTTTTGAATTCGACGGAAACTTAAAATTATTCCATAGCGAGTTATTGTTATGTGAAAGTTTTTTTTATCAAATATTTCAATAGCCAAACTAATTTAATAAAATTTATATTTGCAATACGTTTATAAAATATTCATTTTCTTATCGATTCATCATTCTTCGTTTTAGTTTTTAAATACAACAATATTAAAAAAATCAACAACGATTGCATACTTTTTTGTTATGTACATAGGTATTAGTTAATTGTTCGACATTTATTACGATGAAATACCGGTATTATGATCCTTTAATTTTAAGAATTACAAAATATACGATAAAAAGGGATTCAATTGCCATAAATATCCAATTTTTATTCCAAGCCTAATTTTTATAAGAATCATGCAGTTTATGCAGTGAAGATATTGAATTTTTTGAAATCCGAATAGGCGAAAAATCATAACCTAGAGATCATCGTTCCTTCGCCCCTTCAGATTTAAACATCAAAATGAAAATCTCGAGCATAAAAAACTGAATCCCAGTATTCACCATTGGGCTTAGCCACAGTGATGACTCGTGCGAGGGCGTTCCTGAGGGACTCCTCGGTGGAGCTGGTGCACTCGAGGAACAAACCGTCTGCAAAATTGTAGCAGGGGCAGCCGGGCATCAAGTCGGCCGGTGGACACTGTGTAGCGACTAAGTTGGCTGCAACTACACTCGCGAGATCAGCGAAAAAGTGGCCTAGAACGATGGCGAGAACGATACCAGCTCTGGGATCAGTCTTCGAGTGCTGTTTGCACTGCTTGCGTCTGCTGGGCGGCCAAGTCGTCCACATTATCGCACTGCCGCTTCGCGCGGTACGGGCATCCTCCTCCTCGAGGCTCTCCTCCTCGACCCGTCCACCTCGCTTTTTGCCCACCTGCAACCAGAAAGCAGAGATATCCGATATTTTATGGGCTAGGCGACCGGCTGATTTGTTGCAAGTAAAAGGGAGGGAATTGTAGCTCCTCCGGGGGGAATTACCGGATTAGCTCGACCCGGCTTTTCACTTATGGTGACCGTTTACGTCCGCGGCGCCTTTAGCCCCGGTATTTTGTGGGGATTCGAATTTACGAAGTTTCGTCTTGGAATCAGCCTTTTCTCGCTGTTCCCTGCTTGCTTTAACCGCGAACTTTGCTGATATTGTAACTAAAAGCTAGCACCATTAAATTATTGAATAGAAATTATTTTAAAAAAGTTTCTGGCCTTTTTTTGCAAAACCATTCGAATATATTTTGATTCGAAGCCAGTTTAAACCTTTAGACTCATCTTAAAATGTGGGAGTAGCAATTCGCATCTAGTTATACTTTATCATAAACCATAATATCTTAAATATTATTAAATTACTACAATCACCATATATATTTAAATACAATTTCATGATTATTTTCATTATAAATGAGTAAAGTCATAATATAATAAGTATAACAATATGAAATCTCGTATTTCGAATCAATGAAATGTTCATTAATTCAATTTTCTAGAACATAGCAGGATTCCCAAGCACACAACTGCCAAATGTAACACGCGATCATCGACTAGAATTGACATTTAATAAAACTCAATAAATCTTGTGAACAGAAATACGATGAGCTTGGAAATATTGTTACAAAAGTTATTGTCGAGGAATTACTTTTATATGAAGAAGATCCCTACCATCCAGATAAAGTTTTTTTGAATGATTTATGATTGTATGCCTTTAACTAGTTAAGCCCCATTCAGCAAATAAAAGTGGTTTACTCCGATATAGCGGAGTACTCGATGAAAACATCTCTCGGGTTGAGCTGAAAGAAATAAGTAACAAAAACTTTTTGACAGGTGTTTTTATCTATTCAGGAGAGTTGCCTTTCACGCAAACGTAATAAACTTACATGATTTCGAATCCTCAGGCTCAACATAAATCTTAGTTTATTCGTGGAAATTTTATTACACCCAGAATAGCTGGTTATTTTATGCAAAATGATGAAATTTTCTCAATGAATTTTCGAGGTGATTCTACGAAATTCTGCAGTAAATAGATATTTACGTATTATAACAAAAAAGATTCGGCTTAGTAATTCTATTATGTGCGTATTAATAAGTCTATACAATTTCTTCTTTATGTGTATGTTTTGTTTGAATTTGCAGCATTTCACATTCAGATAAAATTTATTAAATCAAAGGATTTAATGTTTCCCACGATAATTGAGATTATATATTACATTTAAAAATTCCACACGACTTTATATACAAATTATGAAATTATTATTAAAAATAAATAAAATATAATGAATTATAATAATTAAGTTATAAGCGGAGGGTAGATAATAATAATTTTTTTATTATTAAATTAAATTTAAAATAATATTATCTTTAATATAATATTCTGCTTTACTTTTCAGCATTGTGTGACAGCACAGGATAATATTAGACCGCCGCATTGGTTTTCATTCTTGCGGGGGCGTACGTACGTAAATCAATATGAGTCTCTGCAGTCAATATGTACATACACGTGACATCATTGGAAAGCATATGTGCAAATCTGAATTGCTCTTCCGAGATCGGAATCTATGATAGTATACATCAAATGAAAAGCTAAAGTTATAATTTCATTTTTGTGTATACAGCTATTATGTCGTCGTTCAAATTGAGCTACTATCTGTTCTTAGATGATTGTATAACGTAAATTCATGTCAAGTACGATAATAATATTCGGCAATAACAGGATAGGCGACACGCGCGTTTCGCGTGTTAACCGTCCGACTTAAGACTCGGCTCATTAGGCATCTGAATGCATGCAAATAATATAGTTCTGAGTCTCTTTGTATTACCTTCCAAGGCGCTTCATATGCACAGGAGGAGTATGCAGATCCGTAATGGGTCCGATATTCACCATAAAATAAAGTTAAGTGTCTCTCTTTTGCCGGTAATACCACAACCATATAGTTGGGTCAATGACTAATGCAGTGTAAACTCTTAAGGCAAATAGCTTAAAATCCGTTATGCAGACTCACCTGAAGGACAACTTAAATCTAACCATTTCAAGCAAGTTAATTACTGTGATCATTTCGCGAAATTGAAGAATTGAGCAAATTGCGCAACTAAACAAATATTGAGAGGATTCCTATAAATTTGTTAGCTCGCAGATCTCTTAAGAATTACAAATGAGTTCTGGATACTACATTCGAACGCGATAATTCAAATTTTCGGGATCACTTGCGCTCGGAGAAAAGTGTAGCTATTCAGGAGAATCATTTGAAAATGCAATTAGCCACGGAGATGCGAGGCAATCGATTTTAAATTAAGAAGATATTTCTTATTGTCCACCTGCGACTTACATTATTTCTAATTTGTTTGACTTTGCAGCGCAAGTTCTTCGAGCTTCACGAACAAAAATGTTATACTATTAATGGATGAAAACGCATTAAAAATAAGAATACTTCGAACCGCCTCGATATAGTTCGCCATAGCAAGGTAAAAAGAAACTGTCATTTTACCAAAAGTTGGCCGCATTCCGCGCGCGCCTCATGCTCCAGTGACTTTCTAAAGGATCGAACTGAAAGAGCCGTAAAATAAGGTAGAAACATTCATTACGAGGAGTCGAGTGCATATAAAAAGTGGCGAAACACGTGATCTCTTTCAGTCCCGAGAGCCAACCTCGGTCGCTCAAAAAGAAAAAGGAAAAAAAAAAAATAGTCGGAGCAAAAAAGGTAGAATCTATTGCAGTTACTACGCAGGGGAAATTTTCCAGAAGCTGTATGCCTTAACTTTCCCATCCTTCTGGCTCATTAACGTCTAGTCCTCTCGCCGAGTCGCTCGCCCCGCACTCGCGCGCACCTCTAGTCCCAAAGTGAATTTGCAGTGCGGCTCGCCGCGCTGAGGATCGGATTAAAACGTTGCGGTTCGCCGTATGTACCTACAAGTCTATATCTCTCTTCCTTTCTCTCTCTCTCTCTCATTTTCTCTCTCATTTTCTCTCTCACTCTCGTATCCGTTAATGAAGTGTTCCGAAGGGGTAACATACGTGCGTTCTATAGAGCCTCCCACCCTCTCCCACTACTGAAAATTTGAATTCCATAATTGGATCTGACCGTATTCCCTTGGCTTACTCTTACGAGTGGCGATGTGTATCGATTTGCTCGACTTTAATTGTCGCAATCAACAATAAATAGCCGTGTATTCGAATGTCCGCGCCGCGGAAATTGGCTCCTATATACGCAATAACGGAAAGATTCTCGCAGTGTTGATTATGGCACCTATAGCATTTATTGCACGGTTACGATGTCCTTTATTAAATGATATATCCTTGCGTAAATCAATTGTTGGGAAATTTTATCGAACACTAGACCTGTGCTTATAAATCGGCGAGTGAGGTTATATATTGGAGCTTAAAATCGCGTTCGGTTAGAGGTTAATAGTCGAGAGAGTAGAGAATATCGAATTCATCCTTCTCAGTTTTGTACGCTAACATCGGAAAATACATCATTGTTATTACTTTAGCTGTAATGGGAATAACTGAATTTCATCGTGCGCACAACTATAACCTAAGGCGAATTCGTATATATCTGCACTATATACACTCGCACTCTGTAGAATAATCATCAATCGTATTACACGGGAATATAATTCTCAGCGTTAAATAGGGCTATGAACTATTGTCGGCTGTGCGCGATTGCGTTAACCTCTAAAATTACCGTCTGTTGCCCACTTTTCCTAAAGTGATTAAGTAGCTGCTTGCGCTGCACCGGTTCTCGTTGTATAATTCGATTAAGCCGTTTATTGTTTACGTGATTTCGACGATTTGCCAATCCTTACACACAATTACATATCATGGAATCGCTTTAAAGGCTACTCATTCGATACTCTGTAATTACATACCCCAAATTTTCCCTCGTTGCTTTCGCATATCTTTTCTGAAAGTTCTGACACGGTTATGTTTTTTACTAAAGCGTTGATGCACCGATGTATTTTAGTTGTAAGTACGTATTTAATATGTATTCTGTTATAATTGATATTATAATTTATTGAATGCTATAAATCAGCGAATCCTGTTATTAACCATCGTGACATTACAAGAATTGTTATAATTAACATCTATTTCCAATTATTAACGAATAATACATTTGCATCGATTTAATAACGGTCTAGATTCAAACTGATAAATAAATCATTCACATTATTTCTTATAATAATCGTCGCTCCCGAGTAAGTATAGGAGATAACTTGTAGAATCTGTTAAATATCTTCTGTTTGAAACGGATTGCGACTTGTCCCCTTTTCGAAACGGGCTTCAAGTTATCCCTTTTTCGAAGAGGAGAATTTAGTCCTTCTTACTTGGGAGTGACGTTATAACATAAACTCATTGTATCTTTGACAACGTTTATAATGTGCAATTTACAAATAATAGAGCGAGATCGTGTTAAATTATTAAAATTAATTAAGTGTTGCCAGATGGTCTTTCCGAAGAACAAAAACAAGGTACCGCGGGGACTTAGAGTAGTTAGGAAGTTAATAATGCGAGGGGAAATCGCGAGAGCAAAGTAGTATGAAAAGAGAAGCGAAAAGAGAGAGAAAGAGAGAGAGAGAGAGAGAGAGAGAGAAATACAGCGGGGCTAAAGTCAAACGCCGAGGAAAAGCGCGTCATGCCAGAAAAGGGTTAAAAAAATGAAGCGGTGCACGAAAAGAATACGCGTATACTTTGCAAAGCGTGCTGAATAATTTTCAACGATGAAAACTCCAAGATAAGAGGACTTACCAAACTCGCGAAAGTCTCTTGAGAGGAGGTGGGGGAGGGGGGCGGTAAGAAGGAGGTAGAGAGAGAGATAGAGAGAGAGAGAGAGAGAGAGAGAGAGGAACCAATGAATTAATAATAATTTTTCTTTGACATCATTTAGGCCGTTAAGTTTGTCGTCGACTGACCTTTGCTTTATCAACGTTGTTTTAGGACAGGTTTCAATTATTTAGCATCGCGACCTTAACATTTGAACAGCACAAGATAAAAGACTTACTTTGATTATTATGTGCAAGTTAAATTTCATGAGAAATAAGAGGCAAGATTCGGCATTCTTCAAATATGTTAATAAGAAATATCTAAATAGAGACAAACAATGATTAATAATCCATAGTTTTTTTTTATTTTGATACAAGAAGGAAAGCACTCCTAAAGTTTTTATTAGGACGTCAAAATCTTTGAGGGATGACGCGTACCATGGATGAAGAAAAATACGTTGCAGGAAAAACGCATCGAAACTTTATATTTCACCCACTACATAATATATATATATATATATTGTATATTACACACACACACACACACATATATATATATATATGTGTGTATCTGCAACTTCATGAATTCTGAATGTCCTGACACCTACCAAGTCCCTAAATATGCACTGCGCACTACGCCGAATTTCAGTAAAAAGAAATATAGACATTTTGATCAATCACAAAAGCAACCCATTGGAGCAGCAGGACAGAGGAAAGCTGCAGCTAGATATTTTATCCTTCGAACTTTTCACGACTCAATAGCAGAGCATATAGCGACGTCGCAGGAACTTGGCTCGCCAGATAATTCGGTAATGCTAGCTTGCTCGTAATTCTCGCTTTTCTCGATTTCAAAAGCAAGAGTGCCGACTGCGTGCGTCGTCCAATCCGATTCCCCTTTCACTAGTGTCTGTGTGTGTGTGTGTGTGTGTGTGTGCTCGCGAGCTCACCGGGGTTCTCGAACGTTGGTAATCCTGATGCACTGCTCGATTTAAGGAGGAACGTGCTTTTGAGCGAAATACACCAAGCGCGCGCGCGGCTTAAAGTTTACCTACATAAATCACGAAGCCATCGAAGTTTCATTTTGTTTTAATCCATCGTCGATCAAAGAATTACACTTGTCTCTTTCTTTTGTATAATACACGTTTTTGCGCGCGCTTTAAGAAGTATGTACGTAGATTTTTTGAAGGTACGAAAGTCACTGTCACTACGCGAGTCAACAAATGTGCTCGCTTGTCGATAAGAATAGAATCCAAAGTTTTACTAACTTCCAGTGTATTATCGGTGATGGCAACAAAAAAGTGATAACTAAAAGACCTCTTGACGTTGAATGATAACTTGGTGTAATTGAGCGAAACTTTTACGGAGACGTGGTTCACCTGACAAGAGAGAGAAGTTTCCGTTAGTCAGAACTTAGGAAGTTTGTTTGGAAAAGTGGTGCAATAAATGTGAAATTAGATGTCGCGCGAGCTCAGATTAAGAGTTTTTTTCGCACAAAATTGATGCCTTGCTTTTATTTTATTTTCGTTATGAGATAACATGTATTTGCAGGTATGGACAGACTGGGTTCAGTAGAAAAAACTTTAATAATACATTTTAATTGGATAAACTTATATATATACGCACATAAAATGATTAATTGAGTCAATTTTTACAACATAGAATTCCAAGTGTATATGTTTCTATTTTGAAATTTCATATAATCATAAGGTGAACAAAGTAGATAAAAACAAAAACTAATGGAAACGAATTTTTTCTGTCTTTTCCGAGCTTTCACATAAGGGAGAAAGCTTTTATCATTCGAATTAGTTTTAGCGAGCTTCCAGCGTATGGGCGAGTTTATTTTATAAGTGCACGAATCCAAATGTATAGAAGTTTTTGAAAAATGACTATACCGCGCGTATGTAGTATTTGCGTATGCATATACAAGGTCACGGTTCGTAAAGCCGCTGTACGTATGAGTCTAAGTACCAATTCCGCATTGACGTACACGCTTATACTCTTCGAGTGCGCTTTGATATATCCTCGAAATTTAGTTGATGCATTTTTCAGAATACACTAAAAGTAAAAGATAACAAATAATGCCTACATTCTGACCAATAATTAACATTATCGTTTCCAAGTACACATCGTTACGAAATGATTTGTATTCATATCTTGCAACTAATTAAATTTTAACTAAAAATAGAAAGTAACAAGACAAATAACTATCTAAAAGTATCCTCGACGCGCACGTAGCTTGAATTTCTCGCGCAATCGTCAAAATCCAGTCTCCAAAATCAAACAGATATCCCGAGCTTTTCGCTCCGGGCCATTGGCACGTTCAAGTCGTACTGTCATTGTCCAAAAGCTTCGGCACACGGTGGGGACAAATGAACACACTCGCATCTCGAGCGAGTTGTTCCTTTGGCGACAGCAACAGCAGCAGCAGCAGCAGCAGCAGCAGCGGGATCCTAAAGTTTTACCGTGAATCCGTCCTCACCGTGACTTTTTCCCGATTTCGCCCGACAGCTGCCTCGGGCTAAAGCTCCTGCGGCGTCGTAAAGGATAACGCCTCGGCTGAAATTACGAAAACAAGACACCGGAGGCTTTACTTACTCTCGCTCACACTACCTATAGACAGCTGCCTGTGTCCTCTGTGTCTCTATATTTCTTCTGGTTACTGCTAACTATTTGCCATGGGAGTCTCGGGAGCGAGGTACGAGCGCGTTCAAGTGCCGCACGTATATATATATATATGATACGTGCAGGCGAAAGAAGAGGCAAAGGAGCTACTCCCAACGAAACAAGAGTCGGCCAGTTGTTTATCGTCGGGCTGCAGTAAAGTCAGAGAAAACATACCGAACTTCCCTTATTCTTGATAAAAAGAAATTCGGGACAGGTTACCGGACTTGTATCGAGTTATCAGACCTCGTGCGCTGATGAATGTTTGACGAGGCGCGCGAAAATGTCGTTAGCTCGCTCTTGTACGAAGGGGAATATTTAAAACAAAAGTTTCGCGTTCGTGCCGATCATTTTTATTATTCCAGAGTATGAGCAACACAAGCGGTCCCCTTTTACCCTCGGGTAATTCGATAATGTCGAGTGTTTGCCCTCGGTATTCGAGGCACCTTTTGTCTTTCTCTCTCTCTCTCGCTCGCTCGCTCTCTCGAACTCGGTAATCTAATAAGGAACTTTCGTGGCGATGTAATAATGTCGGGATAGCTCCTGGGAAAAGGAAAGCTGCTCTGTTATTCGCTCGATGCAACACTTCTTTCTCTTGCAAGAGGACAAAAAAAACACACACACCCAGGCATTTTTGAATAATTGCGATCGCGCGAGTCTCTTTCATCATCATCATTCGCTCTGAGAAAGTTAGTTAAAAAAGTGTCTGGAAAATTATGATGGCCATTTTTAACAGGGGCCGAGAGCGATAGGGACAAGACAAAGCTTGCGCTCATAAAGTAAGGAAGAATAAAGGAGGAGCGCTGCCGCGAGCAGCAAGAAAAGAGAGAGAGAGAGAGAGAGAGAGAGAGAGAGAGAGAATGAGGGAGGGAGGGGGTAGTCGCGAAGGAGGTGCGGCTTTTCGCGCGCGTCCGAGCTTCAACTAAACACACGAGGTTGCGACTGTCGCCCATAGCTCACCTTGCCGCACTCTAGGTCTTTAAAAGCTCCTCTCCTCCCACGTCAAAGGGTGTATATATATATGTATCACGGCTGGTCTCTTTTTTTCTTCGCTGCACGTCGAGTGTATATTTTGCGGTCGGGGCAAACACGCGGCTAATACACGCCGGCTTCTTCATCTATCTTTTCTTTCCTTCTCCCCTCTCTCTCTCTCTCGTTCACTCTTTTTTTGCCAGCTTTCGGCGGCGCCAACTTTATTTCGACGTTTTTATCCAGGGACTGAACTTTGTTATCGCAACCCACATCTTGATCGCCGGACGGCTTTTCTATTCTATTCAAGTGGGGGCATATTGCGCCGATCGCGTGGATTTAGATGTTAAAGAAGTGCATGCCTCATGCAAGGACTCGCCTTTCTTTTCCACCGCTGCGACGCTCGTTTGCATTTCTTTTTAGGACTTTTCTTGCGGGTTTGCTAACGCGTTTTTTTTTTAAGGAAATGTTGCGGTAAAAAGTTGACAGATGCAAGGGAAAATTAGTATGGTGAGATTTGCCAGTTTCGATGGTGTTGGACGATATGAGAAAGCGATTTGTTGTTTGCTGGCAAGTGGATTAGCGAGATTTGATGCTACCCGAGATTTGCTTTGTAGATTTAGATCATCTGAAGAAATTTTTTTCACGTCACATATTTGAAATGTTAGTTTGATATGCAATTTTATCAGAAAGAAAGCAAATTGCAGATGTATATACAGTTATAAGTTTAGAATTTAATAAAAGCTCATTTGACTATCCCTTTGAGAACTTAATTTCAATTTAGTTAAATTGCAGGAGCTATTTTTCGAAAGACAAAGAACGACAAAGTCTCACAACCTGTGAAACGCAAACTGGTGTTCTACAAAATTTAATGAGAAAACAGGATGTCGACAATGTATTAAAGAACTTTACATATATTAACCAGATGAATCTCATATTTCACGAAATGCGACTGCATTATTCACTTTTATTGCACTCGCGACAATACCTGCATCGATTGAATATTTTTAAACCCATATTAATTGCAATTGACGTGAGATTATTGAATGGAAATCGGATGACCGCAAAAAGAGGGACAGAAACGACCAAGTTTAATGGCTGCTATAAAAAAGTCGAACAAAATTGAGTGTTTTTATGAAGCCATAAATAAAGAAGACGTAAGGTCATTGCACTTTAACTGGTTTAACCTGATCACCTTAATGGCAAATAATGTAATAAGTTTTAAGTATTAATAATTTTAACTTATCATGCGGCGACCGCTGGCGTTCACTTCCTTTCGCTATTGTCTCGAATCTTAACGGCCATATTTTTCTACGTGAGAATATATCTTTAAAAATATGCTATTCTTCGTAGCGCATATTATCTTTATCGAGAAAATGTAACAGGATTGCGATTGTAAATGTGTCAGACGTTAATTAACCTTTAGAGAGCGAGTCTTGATCGATATTTCGACCACCCAAGGCAACCAAATTATTTGATGTTGTTAGGCAAAATTCGGTATACTAATTTTTTGAAAAACTCTATTTTAGGAAGGCATCGTCAATCTTCATTTTAAATAAGAGGGATTGAAGAAGCCATTGTGCATCTCCACGGATGAATTTAGAGTTCACTGCAATTTTGGTAGAAGATACATCGTCATTTGAGGTCAAGGAGGCCTTCAGGATTTTTCCACTAATTTTATCGTACTCAGCGCATCAAAACATATGGATACACGAACTGTAACGCTAAAATAACAAAAACAACTTTTTTATCATGGCCTTTACGTTGCGACCACCTGTCAGGTTGGAAACTTCAAATGGGTAGTCCGTTGAAATTATATGTAAATTTTGGCTCAAATGAAAAGACGATTTGAACCAAAATTTTTTTGCCCTCTAAAGGTTAAGGTCATTCAAGATTTTTTAGTAGTGCAGACGATCGTGTTTTTCTTGTAAAATGTCATTCTACTTTCCGTGACAAATTTAATTTCACCTGTTCGGTCTTTAATATCAAATGGTATATCATTAAATGAAACCATTCATTTCCTATTCATAATGATTTTAATAATCAACGCAGTCACATTTCATTGCCGTTAAATTCGTAAATTGCATCTAATTCAATATAAAAATTAGATAATTATATGTATTGCAGGGAGATTTGATTAATTAAAAAAGAATTGAATTTAGTTTCTTGAAACTGTACAGGACTGTTAATTTTTATAATAAATATTCGGGGGCTGATACCATTATTAGGATGCTCAGTAAATTTTTCGGTTTAATTACGAATTCAAAGATGTTTTTTTATGGGATATAAAATGTCACGTGGTTTGGCCATTCATCGGCTTTAGCGGTCATTCGTTTCTGCTCTCACCCTACTTATTTTTGCTCGTAAATGTCTTGCTACGAATTTATTTCTCAATTTTCGATTCGATATTCAACAACCCAGTTTTACATAAAAATGCATAAAGTACGGGAATAAATTTAAAAATTGGCATTTCTGTTGTCTTGTACATTTGCATGAAGATATGTAAATCCAAATTTAATATTTTACCCATTTGTGCAATACTGAAATTTTTCTCTTAATACAAATAATTATCTTGCGACTTCTGACTGTTATCTGTTCAGCGTGATTTATTTAATTTCATGTAATTTTATGATATTAATTAATTGTGTCTATGTAAAATAAAAACAACTACTTTTTGAAATATTGTTAATTAATAATCAATTTATTTTTTTCAAATAATCATGAAATGTTTTTAAAATATAATGTGAAAATCATTACTGTAGAGCGGATATTTAATAAAACAGCAGGTAAGACGAGCATTTAGTCACGTTTTGAATGCGTGTACTTTCATAAGTGAGTTAATCTCCAAGCGTCAGTGCAACGATCGAGCGAACAGCTTTTAATTTTTAAAGATGGTTTGTTATCAATAGTTTTATAATTTTTTTTATATAAAAATGTGACCTCCAGCGATCGATTTAAGTCCTTGCGTGCAACATGCTATTAGATAATCATCTGACTTTTTGCATGTTAATAATAGCGAATTAATCTGCTAAAGTGCAAAGAAAATTTTAACAAGTTCAAAGAATGACGAAATTTATTATAGAAAAGGCTTAATATGGATAATAGGATAGGTTAACTTTGCACCAAAAAGTAAGAACCTCTATTTAAATGTTTATCGATTCAATTACTTAGATTCATGTTAGAGAGAATATCTGATTTAAAATAATTTTCATGTCCTAATTTCGATATCAAACATTATCGCTGAAAATGATTAAAAAAGTAATAAACCGATTATAAATATATGTTTTTTTTAAAATTTCTCTTTAATTACTGAATATTTCAAAATGAATGTAATTGGAAATTTAATTGATTGTTAATTGAATTAATAGTAGATTATTAATTGAATAGGCACGTCACGGAGAAACAACTAAGGTTTTTCTGGGATACGGTGGCCAAAGAGAAACATCACGATGCAGAATTTCACTTTTGTTAAGTTTCCGTAGTAACGGATAGATAAAATTGAAAAACAAAATTGAATATTTTATGCGAGACAAGTGTGAAACGAAAGAAAACTTTGTTCATTCGTCCGTCGACTTTACAAAGTGAACTTCTATTTAATTAAAATCTAATGATTGTAGCAGTTTAACAAATTTTTTAAACTTAATACAGCTGCTATATTTTTTGTTTCTTTACGCGACCAAGTTAATCACAAGCGCAACACAAATTCGTAAGCTCGAATGTCACAAATATAGACCAAAAGCATTTGCAATGCGCATAATTACGGACAAAAATACCCGTAAATAGGAGCCGCGGCTTAAAGGGGGGCAGCAGCAGCGCTCAGAAAAGTCGGCGGGCTGATCCATCAGTACCTACATAGGTGGCGAGAAACGGCGTCTTGACTATTCATATGGAAACGCCCAGGTAATGGGGTCACAGTAATACATTATCCTTCCAAAGCCTTTTTTGCATATGCGTACGAACAAATCAACTCTAGTGCATTCAGCTGTGTACACACATACAAGTGTAATCTCGTTACCTCTGTGTGCAAATGTGTAAGGAAGGCCGTTGACTTTAGGATTCGCGTACATTTGTTGGCCTCGGCAGACTTGGAAACAGCAGCCGGACCGTATTGTGCTTATAATGGACATTGAGCTTCTGTCCTACGGGATGCACCAGTCGAACGAGAGGGACGGAGAGAGAGAAGGAAAGATAGACAGAGAGAGAGAGAGAGAGAGAGAGAGAGAGGGAGGGAGAGAGAGTTTGTCCAATATTGGCTGCAGACCGACGTACAAGGCCGAGGCTTCGAGGCCAGTAATTACCGATTCTATCCGCGCTTTTACACAAATTCGATTTGCCTCACTAGCTTTTATGGCTTACAACTCTCTCTCTCGCTCTCTCTCTCGCTCTTTCTCTCTGTGTATACGCGCGGCTCTGTGTGCGTGTGTGTGTGTGGGTGGTGTGGGTGTGTGTTGTGCCTGGTGGCACCGTCGCTCAGTTGCACATGTTAGCAACGCCACCGCCACCGCCGCCGCTGCCGTGATTATAGACGCGCCGCCGGAAAGTGGAACGAGACCAAAGTTCCGACGAGCTTTCGAGCGATTTATGTCCGTGGGAAATTTTTGTTTTTTCTTCCCTCTACTCTTTTTTCTCCTGGTTCTCCTCTTTATTTACTTGAATTAATTGCTGCGTGAGGAGGTGAGGCAGACTGATTGCCTTACGTCGGAAGAAAGGGGAGCGAATCTTTTATTCGGTGGAGTATGATAAATATATCCTGGCTGAAATTTACGGATTTCTGATTAGGATGGATAGAAAATAACCTAGTTTTGTAGTTTAGTATGTAAGAGGTAATTTAAAAAAATTATGTTGGTATTATTGATCATATGGAGATATATAGAGCGAGTCCAGAAAAGAGGCGTATGATCTATAAAATTTTTGACCATTTTTTGTCTGGACGTGGTATTCTTTTTTTTCCAATTGATTGGCACTTAACTTCTTCAAACCTAATAATTCGTTCCAATATATAAGTAATATATAATAGTTTGTAAATAAATTAAACGACAGTAACCTATTAAGCATCCTAGTAGCGTAACGTTCTATTAAATCCTATTTTCTATTTTCAATATTGAAAACACAGTACCTATTTCAAATATACGTGTTTCATAGAAACTATCTCCTGCATCTGCTATGAAAATATTTCATACATTCCTGGCAATGCATTTCAATATCTGATAAATATAAATAACAAGAAAGAAGATTGAAATAATATTCAAAATACGTATAGACCCCGGGGGTTCTATTCCGTATTTAGTTTGAATCTGCATATCCCAGTAGCCCGATTATACTAGGAACCTATCTACCGAAGCGAAGTTTATGGAACTATAAGTTGTATAGCCCACGTGAAACCGTAAAATGCAGTTAGACAATATACACATCATTTTCGTCATCATCATAATTGCCAGCATAATCTTGGAATTTTTTTTTCATTACACCCATCCAGCGGCATAAAAAATTAACCGTCACGAACGACTCCACTTTTCATACTCAAACCGAATACATTTTCATCATTACAGCATTAAAAACTTTATTCGCGTAAGAGCTCGTATTCAATGCAATGTCTCGTATATTTTTGAAAGCTCATTGTGCAGGGAATTTTTGCGTAAAAGCATCAGTGCAGCCGCGGTATCAGCGATAAAATTTCGCATACAATATCGAATTCACTCGTATATCGAATCGATAACTCATTGAAATATTCATTAAATTTTTTTTTTTAGTACATCGCCTCACCAGATGAACATTGTTAAGTCCACTCGATCAGGTCGTGTGAAAAAAAAATTCAAATCACTAAAATGTACGGCGAATAATCGAGAGTGCGGATGAAGGACTAACTCTGTTGGAACACGTAAGAAAAGCTCGAATACTTGAACAGGTCGAGCGGATGATCGTCAAAACAACGCCTATACACAGTCTATCTCGTTATACCTTCAGCGTTACAAAAGCCTTGATTTCTCATTTAAGATTAAGCGGCTGAGATAAGCGAAAAAAAAGGGAAGGAAAATCCGCAAGTTGGTAACACACGCGTGTCGCACACGCACGTGAGTGTATACAAACAGTCGGGAGCTGCGAAAGAGGGGGAAAATAGATTGGCCTTATAACTTTTCGCCCCTGCCCGGACTTTAATTACGGGATCTTCTAATTAAATAAATTGTAGATTGTTGGTCAGCCCTCGTGAGCCTTTGAAAATTGCCTTTCCGCAAATACGATATCTTTGCAAATCATGAAAAATTGCCGCCTCACGTGTGCCGCAAAAATTCACCGTCCGCTCTCCCAAGATTATTATTATTTATACAATACACGTACACATACACTGAAACTATGTGCGTATATGGTATATACATAAAAGTCAGGTCGTAATGCGGCGCATTAAAAGGCACGCGTAATTAATGTAAGTAGCTCGTGGCGGGGGGATCGAATTAGCTTACGGTTATCTCGTAGAAGGCGGTGCGGGAGGACAAAGGAAGTGGCTTTTTCAGCAAAATGAATTAAGAAAGTGTGCGCCGCGTGCTTAGTGTATATAATGCGAGGAGGTAGGAGAGAGCGAGTGATAACGAAAGGTGAACTGCTGCCGCTGCTGCTGTTGCTGCCGCGTAAGGAATTCGCCTCCTCGGCGCTACGATTAAAAGTGACTGGGCGAGTCTGGCCTGGTGATATATGCATACTAGTGCCGAGAGCTGCTGCTGCACACCCGACTTCTTTGTGCGTTGCATGGGGAGGAGAGTTTTTCTTTTCGGACGTGGGAAAGTTTCGAGTGAAATTTATGTGCTCGTAGACGCGCGTCCGTGTTTGCCCGAGCGATATAGCGACAAGCATAATCTTTAATTAAGGGAGAAGGAAATTGAAATACGATGCCAGGTCATCGCGATGTGACGATGCTGTTTTTTTTTTGCTCGATAGCAAGAATTCGCGTGCTTTTACGCTTATATTCTGTATTTTGTCTTTCCAATATATATCTTTGACATATATTTTAGTGATGAAAGTATGCGCTTCACCGACAAGGAGAGAGAAGTTCATTTTAAAATCCAAATCGAAGCTAATTATCTACACACTTGATTTCATTTTTGAAACACTCAATAACTTTTTAAAACAGTTCTCGAGTACTGTTCGTTATTTGGCCGAAATAATTACATGTGTATCTATCATTTTCTGAAACAATCCAGTTTTTTTTTTTATAAGAAATAATGCATCTTTATAAGAACCATTTTTAATCTATCAATTTTTCTCTCAAAATTTTAATTCGTTAACCCGCTCTCAAGTTTTGCACACACGTAGTTAAGTATGTTATCTATGTATACTATCATGAATTTTTTCAACGAATTCTCATTTTTTATAATATGTCGCTGAAGCCATCTTAAAGTGTTGGAATGACGAATAATCTACCTTTTATCTCGAAAGACGAACACAAGTATATTACTACAGCTATATAAAATGACGGTTTACAAAATTTAATCATGGGTTTGGAATAACAAAATAATCTATGCGACGTCTTCAACAGACATTCCATTTTATAAGATTTTCCAATTTAAGTTAGTGATGATTGACAAGTCGGTTGTGGAAGCGGCACGTACGAAAATAAAATACCTCCTGAACGGCTTATAAAGGCGCAGGCACGTGCTGATAAACTGATTGATGAAGCGAGCACTGCGTTTAACCCCGAAAATGATAAATTTTTCTCTATAGCCACAGTCTGGGTCGTCTTACCACGACGTGCGTTATGCGTTACAGTTTTAAGTGTTTTTAATCGTGAATACTATTCAATTTGGCAAATATCGAATTTTTGCTCGCGTATATACAGGGTCTTCGAAAAGTATCGGACCCCACCTTGATTTTGGAATCAACTACCTAAACAAAAATGATTAGCTCCAAGGTCGATACGATTTTTGGTGAGGATTCCAATGATGACCCTGATTTTGACGTTGAAAGTATCCTTCGAGGTCATTTGAAGGTCAATATCGTTTTTTTTAATGATAATTTTCAAATTTTTCGACCCCAGATTCTGAAAGAGCGGAAAATTTTACTTCTCAATATAATTTATCTCTTGACTTTGACCTAGGTCAAGATTTTCCACTCATTCAGAAATCTGGAATCTCATCATTTTTATATAGGTAGTTGATTCTAAAACGGGGGGAGGAAGGGGGGGGGGGGCGTTCGATACTTTTTGAAGACCCTGTATGAAATAATAGTACATTTGGATACTAGTGCGATAACGTGATTTTACCCTCGTGTGAACGTTTCAAAAGGTATTTCTCACTCATGTATCGAACCATATTTTACGACACAACGTGTGAGAAGCTCAATTTCACGCATGCATTATTTTTCCCGCGTGCGATAAATCGAGCTTCTCAAACGGAGTATCATAAAATAATATAAACTATCGCACATACGAAATACTAATTTTGCTCGTATGCGATATCTTTGTACGCAAAAGAAGTTATTAGTTTGTTGATCTTTTGTTAATATGAATTAATACATTTACTAAATTATTAAATATACTTTGAATTATAAATTTGGTAAGTAGCTGCAAATGTGCTTTTATGCATGCAGCTGCTCACTGATGATTTTATGAAGCAGTATATAATCAGTATGAATAAACTGAAGTATTTGCATGTTAAATATTTTAATGTGAAAGTACACTGGTGTCATTAAACAGCTGTTACAGTGAATACCACTTTAATTAGATGAATATCTCCTCGAAAGATAAAAAAAAATGATGCACAATCAATATCAATCGGATATCCTTACTGACAAAATGCATCATTACGTCTATTTAGCGCAGACAACGCAGCTCGCCTCGGATAATGCATTTCGTGAAAAATAAATTCGAGCATATAAAGCTTTCGTCACACGCACAACATGTCTCAGTCACGCTGGCAAATAACTCGCAATAATAGTTACGGTGTAGAGTTTTAAGATCCAATCTACCAATTTCATGGTTGGCTATACGTCGATCTTTCATTATTGCTGGAAGACGCTTTTCAGTTTATTGTCCAAAAAACTCTTTTATTTTGCCTGCTCCGGAGATCGTCGATGATTGGTTGCTTTTCAAAGCTATTGGCGCGATTCAGGTCGTGGCAGGTCTCATATTTTTCGCGTCTTTATCAGTCGACTATGAAACGCCGACGCGTACGCGTATACGCATATATATTGCGGAGGGTTGACACACAGCGATATTTCAATGGCTCCCTCGAGACTTTTTAAACAATGCCAAAAAAGGAGAAATAGCTGCGCTAGGGTTGAGTGACGGTTATATTATTCTCGCGCAAACTTCGATTCAGTTATTGCTTCTGGCGCACAGCTCGGTTTTGACTATCATCGCATTCGCTAACGAAAATTAAATACGTGTTGTTTTTAGAAAATACGATGCTTTGATACTCACTACAGGCCACTTATTCCTTGATATTTTGTGAAACGTTGAATATATAGGTAGATGACGATACTCTGTCAGTGTTGTTTTTTATTACTACAAAGAGGAAATTATTTAAGTTTTTTACTTTTTTTACTAAAAAGGAAAATTTTGTATTTGTTTATCAATTGTACTGTAATATTATGGTAAATGTTTCTTTTCACAAAAATAAGAAGAGTAGCAGTAGCATGAATAATCGTTATCGTTCTAGCAATGAAACAGAAATTACACGATTTCGCATAATTAAGAAGTGATCCGGTCAACTGTTCGACACTCGTAAGCCCGGGGAAAAAAGTATAAACGTACTATTCGCATTTACGCTCGATTGCCTGTATTCTCTACCATCGACTCGTTCATACGGTACACAAGCGAACGCTTGTCTTTTCTTTTTCATAAACAAACAATAATAAGATTTCTCGTAGCATCGCTGCGAAATTATATGACGCACCGATGTAGCGGCATTGTCGCCGCGTGCAATTAATTATTCCGCTAGATTATTTCCGACGCAGTGAAACTCGGCAGTAGTAGCAGCAGAAGCAGTAGCAGCAGCATCAGCAGCAGTTCTCGGCTTTCCCTCTCCTCTATACACACTGTCCTGTCAAGCGGTGCATACTTAATGGAATTATGTACTTCCCGACCGATGACAAGCTAAAACGAGGTATATAGCAAGAGAGAAGGAGGAGAGAAGTGCCGAGAGAAAAGAGATAGATAGGCAGAGTGATAAGCGCATAGAAGGAACGAGAAATAGAAGGGTTAGATATAGACGACGGGGAGAGTAAGGCAGGTAAGTAGTTCAAGGTAAATAAGTTAAGGGTAAGTCTAGTAGTGCAGCAGCAGCAGCAGCAGCAGCAGCGGCGGCGGCGGCGGCGGCGGTGTTTCTTATATCCGTGGCTATCTGGGTATATAGAAGCGGAGAGCGCGAAGACAAAGGTGCTCGTGTATAACTGACGAGCTCTTCCTTTCCGGAGAGAAGCAGCGCACAACTCTCAATGGCAGGACACTTTACGAGCGATCTTCCTTTGAATTTCGATAAGCGCTGCACTGCACTATACATATACATACATACATACATATATATATATATATATACACACCTACACACAGATATACACACGTAGACAGAGCTGAACTTTGCCATGCAGGCCAAATGAGCCATATATGCGCGGACAAAACTCGTTCGAACAAAAGAGATCGTCACGAGTGTGGGAGGTAAAAGCTGGAGGAGAGAAGAGAGGCGGGGATTTGCATGCGCATCACACGCGCGACCGGCTGTGCCCGTGGCTGATTTATATGCGGGACGAGCGTTAAGTAGCCTCTACCCCGCTCAAAAAGCAAACAGTTTGGCAAACTTTCCCTCGGATACTCTCGACCGAATCATTAATTCGTCGCGCGGATTCTCCTGACCGGCTGCTATACTGCTGCTGCTGCTGCTGCTGTGTTGTTTTTTTTTCCGAGGGAGAGAGAGAGAGGAAGCGTCATTGAACGAAGCACTCGATGTCCGCCTGCTGCTTTTTTCCGCTCTGCTAATTAATGTATCGGTGCTTTTTAAGCTCGACGGATACGCGAGCCCAACTTTTTTCATTTTCAGACTAATGACGCGCACGGCTGCGCACTTTTTTCATTAGCCTTATGGATTTGTTCAGGAGGAGTTACGAGTTGATGAAATTGATGCGTAAATCGCCACGATAATTTTCCCGCTACAAGTGCTTATTGTACGTGTACTATATTTAACGCTTTTTGCATATTTAGCACTTGTTCGCTTGCTCTGCGAAGCTTTTACACGGAAGCTATGGGAACCACTTGTCGAAATTTTCTGAATTTCAAATTTGTTTTAGGTCATTTGTGTGCATGGTTTTGTTGCGATCCCTAAAATGTAAAGATAGACTTGTCTGGTTCCGGGAGCACGACCTTTTTTACGTACACGTGTTATGTTTATAAAAGAAAAATAAGTAAATAACAGGATGAAGGGTTGGAGGCGAGATGAAAATATAAAGGAGAAGAGGAATAAATTACATTAGAGGGAGTGTAATTTAAGTGTTTCTCCCGGCCCTCTAAACGTTAATATATCCATTTTAACAGTTAAGCTACATCTTAACAATAACTATATTTTTTTCTCAGAGTACAATGTTTACTTCAAGAGAACAAGAGAGCGAGAGACAGAAGTGGAGTAAATACATTTGTTAGGAAGAAGAATCGACAGAAATATTTTGGAGGGCATTATAGAAGTGATAACAATCCACCTGAAAAGTGACTAAGAGCTTCTCCTTCAAGAAAGGTGTAAAAAATTTTATTAGTTACTGTAAAAAAGCCGCTGCCAATAGATTGATACTAAGCTTCCTTAAATTTATTTTGTTTTTGCCAAAATATGTATAAAAACTGCATTTATCTTTACATTTAATTTCTTTCTATTTGACCATCAATGGTTCCTTATGATCAATCAATTATACTTTGTACTCGATGATTACTTACGTAGATATTTAGATATAATTAATTTTTTTTTTATTTTTATTTTAATTCATTGAAATATTTTTACAATTTATTTCTGATACGTATAAAATAAAATGAATATTTTTGGTTATTCAATTTTCTTAACATTAAAATTTAGATTTAAGTAATAAAAATAAAAAAAAACAATTTATAAAAATTGAAAAACGAAATAAAGAGAATATATGCATGGAATTATTCTAATTCTTTCGCTTCATCCTTAAGAAAAATAAAAATTTTGAACCAGGTTAATTTAAAAAGAAAGCTTATGCAAATCCTTTAAGATTTGACTTTGGAACCTTGCAGTAAGCTCATTTTTTGTTCAAGATACTGTATTGTATGTATCTAAATATAGACTTGGAGTAATACAGCATGACAGGGCTTAAAATACTATAAAAAATTATTACTTCTTCGTAAGAAAAATTACCTTCCGAAAACTTTCACTCAAGTAAAATTGTTAAAAATAGATTTTATATATTACTTTATAAATTCAACATCTGCTTGTCCCTTTACGAATTTATGTTAAAAAAAAGTGCCTATAAGGTTACACTTATTGAATTTCAATAAATTATTCGAGATCTGGTCGATAAATAGGAATGAGATATAATAGTAGGTATATTGATTAACTAGTACGGAAAATAGGCTATTCCACGAGATGTATAGGCATATAATAGCCGCAGTCGAGTGCTGAAAACTTCACATGAATGGAATAGCCTATTTCTTGCG
>UELV01178020.1:4880-19855 GCA_900490015.1 Megastigmus stigmatizans | reverse complement strand
ATTCTGAGGTATCAACAATATTTACTCTAGCCAATGATGCAGCAAGATTATAGTGATCTGCCCTACAGCGATTGGTAGTAACTATAACTTCACGAGAGATTCTTTTATTATAAAACCATGGTTTAGAATTCTCGCAATAATACTCTCTAAAGTATTTTGTACCCTTTGTGCTGCTAATATCTTTAATAAATGTTTTTGTGTTTGTATACATATTTTTTTTGAAAGTTTCTCTTAGATCAGTAAAAGGGATTTTATGATCATTAACTAAGCCGGTATTAGCAGCATTTTTTGCAGAAATATCCGCAAATTCATTACCAATTATACCACATTGGGATGGAATCCAGTGAAATTCAAGTGAGCCAGAATCTGTTTTGGTATTTATGAATTCAAGATATTTCTGCTTGATTTCAAAAATAAGAGGATTAGTTTTAATTTTTAATGAAAAATTTTTTAAACATTGAAGAGCACTTAGGGAATCAGAAAAAATAATATTGCGAGAATTTGTATTTTGGAGAGCAAAATCAAGAGCATCTTTGATAGCAGTGCATTCAGCAGTGAATATGGAACATTTTTTATCTAAACTATGATTAATTGTTATGTTGCTATTTAGTACCATACAAGCAGTTCGTACGGTAGGGGAGTCCTTACTTTTACTGCCGTCTGTGAATATCAGATTTGCTTCATTGAATTTCAAATTGCAAATTTCAAATTGTTAAAAAAGGTATTTGGATCATTGGCTTTATTAGTTAATACGGTATCAAGATACTTTGCACTAAAAATTTTTCTCGGTTAACTTATACATATATACAGACATACTTGCGGGGCCGTGTTCACTAGACTGACTAAAATAAATTTTAAACTGTATGATATGCGCGCATTTGAAATGTTTTTTGCAAATGTTGTATATTTTATAGGGTCATCGATTGATTATAAAACGGAGGAATTAATTAACCAAGGACAGCTTACAACGCCTCAAGTTATATCATCTCAAAATAAAAAGACTCCATTAACCCCATTAATATCATCTCAAAATAGAAAGGCTCCACAAACATCATTAGGATTTACTGAAAGGAAAAATAATCCATCAACTCCATTAATATCATCTCAAAATAGAAAAACTCCACAAAATCATTAGGATTTACTGAAAGAAAAAAGAATCCATTAACTCCACTAATATCATCTGAAAATAACCAGACTCCATCACTAACATCATTAAGATTTTCTGAAAGTAAAAATAATCTATTACCACCATTAACTTCAACTGAAAATAAAAAAAATCCATTCGTTCTATTCGTGTTATGTGAAAAAGAGAAGACTCCAATTAATTCCATTAACGTCAACTGAAAATAAAATCAATCAAATAACTCTACTAACGTCATCTGAAAATGAAACGATTCCAATAACTCCATTAACATCATCTGAAAAGGAAACGATTCCAGTAACTCCATTTACATCATCTGAAAAGGAAACGATTCCAGTAACTCCATTAACGTCAACTGAAAATAAAACGATTCCAGTAACTCCATTAACTTCATCTGAATACAAAACGATTCCAATAATATCATTATCATCATCAGAAAATAAAACGATTCCAGTCACTCCATTATCGTCATCTGAAAATAAAACGATTCCAGTAACGCCGATAATTTCACCTGCAAATACAACGATTCCAGTAACTCCATTAACGTCATCTGAGAATCCAATGATACCAATACCTCCGTTCACCTCATCTGAAAATAAAACGATACCAATAACTCCGTTAACGTCAACTGAAAATACAACGATATCAACTACTCCATTAACTTCATCTGATAATAATACAATTCCAATAACTCCACTAACTTCATCTGATAATAATACGATTCCAATAACTCCACTAACTTCGTCTGAAAATAAAAGGATTCCAATAACTCCATTAACGTCATCTGAAAACAAAACGAGTCCAGTAACTTCATTATGGTCGTCTGAAAACGAAACGATTCCAATAACTCCGTTATCATCATCTGAAAACAAAACTATTCCAATAACTCCATTACCGTCATCTGAAAACAAAAAGATTCCAATAACTCCATTAACCTCATCTGAAAACCAAACGAGTCCAGTAACTCCATTAACGTCATCTAAAAACAAAACAATTCCCGATACACTATTAATGTCATCTGAAATTAAAACGATTCCACTAACTCCGTTATCGTTATCTGAAAACAAAACTATTCCAATAACTCCATTAATGTCATCAGAAAACACAACGAGTCCAGTAACTCCATTAACCTCATCTGAAAACCAAACGAGTCCAATAACTCCGTTAATTTAATCTGAAAATAAAACGACTCCAATATCTCCATTAACGCCATCTGAAAACAAAACGATTCCAATAACTCCGTTATCGTCATCTGAAAACAAAACTATTCCGATAACTCCATTAACGTCATCTGAAAACAAAACGATTTCAATAACTCCATTAATTTCATCCGAAAACAAAACGATGCCAATAACTGGATTAACGTCAGCTGAAAACAAAACGATTCCAATAACTCCGTTAATCTTATCTGCAAATAAAACAATTCCAATAACTCCATTAACGTCATCTGAAAGCAAAACTTGCCGGGTAACTCCATTAACGTCCTCTGACAACAAAACGAATCCAATAACTGCATTATCGTCATCTGAAAATAACACGATTCCAATTACTCCATTAACGTCAGCTGAAAACAAAACGATTTCAATAACTCCAGTAACGTCACCTGATAATACAACGATTCTAGTAACTCCATTAACGTCATCTGAAAATAAAACGATACCAATAACACCATTAACACCATCTGAAAACAATACGATACCAATAACTCCATTAACTTCTTGTCATAATAATGCGATTCAAATAACTCCACTAACGTCGTCTGAAAATGAAACGAATCTAATAATTCCATTAACGTCATCTGAAAACAAAACGATTCCAATAGCTCCGTTAACTTCATCTGAAAACAAAATGATTCGAATAACTCCATTAAGGGCATTTGAAAACAAAACGATTCCAATAACTCCATTAACGTCATCTGAAAATAAAACGATAACAATAACTCCATTAACTTCATCTGATAATAATACGACTCCAATAACTCCATTAACTTCGTCTGAAAATAAAACGATTCCAATAACTCCATTAACGTCACCTGAAAATTAAACGATTCCAGTCACTCCATTATCGTCACCTGATAATACAACGATTCCAGTAACTCTATTAACGTCATCTGATAATAAAACGACTCCAATATCTTCATTAACTTCATCTGAAAATAAAACGAGTTCAATAACTCCATTAACGGCATCTGAAAACGAAACGATACCAATAACACCATTAACACCATCTGAAAACAATACGATACCAATAACTCCATTAACTTCTTCTCGTAATAATACGATTCCAATAACTCCATTAACTTCGTCTGAAAATGAAACGAATCTAATAATTCCATTAACGTCATCTGAAAATAAAACGATAACAATTACTTCATTAACTTCATCTGATAATAATACGACTCCAATAACTCCACTAACTTCGTCTCAAAATAAAACGATTCCAATAACTCTATTAACTTCGTCTGATAATAAAACGATTCCAATAACTCCACTAACGTCATCTGAAAGCAAATCGAGTCGAGTAACTCCATTAACGTCATCAGAAAACAAAACGATTCCAATAACTCCATTAACGTCATCTGAAAAGAAAGCGATTCTAATAACTCCATTAACATCATCGGAAAATAAAAAGACTCCATTAATAACAAGTGAAAATCAGACTACAGCAGAATCCATTACAACAGCATTTGATAATTAAATTCTAAGATTAATTGATTATTCATTAACTCATTTCTTGTATAATCATAGAAAAATAGAGGTTACTTTCACGATTCATATATTCTGTAAAAGTGAAGATTAGAAAGAACATTATAGAGTATTCGTTTAATAAAAACTAATGCTTGGCTGTTTATACTTGTTCTGATAAAACAGCACAAACAGTTTTAAAATACATTGCTAATTATTCAATCAAATACGAAAAATTGTAATATGATAACTAAATATTTATTCGATACAACATAAAGTTCCCATGAATAAAGCAAGCGAAAATTTATATGTAAAGTCAAACTTATAGACTAATTGAAATTTTATATTTTCCAATATTTTATTTGATCGTTTTCCTGTTTATGAATCTATTCTCCGTCAGCAATCAATATGTTCTTTTTAACGAAATGCGGAGTATACATTCACGATAATAATCCAAATTCGCTTATAGCTGCAGATTTGAGTGGAGAATCTGATTTTACCCTTACTACGCCACATATTGATGCTGCAGATTCGAGTGAAGGTTCTGATTTTGCCTTAACTACTCCACATATTGATGCTGAAGATTCGAATGGAGAGAAAGAAAATATCGATGATGCATCTTATTCTGAATGTAGAGATAAAAGTTATCACTCAAGGCATCACTCAATGCATCGCTCAGGGCATCACTCAAGGCATCACTCAAGGCATCACTCAAGGTATCACTCAAGGTATCAGTCAGGCAGAAGCAGGACTGGGATGGATTGGGATGAAGTTTCTGTCTCGCTCAAAATGAAAACTGGAAGACTTCCCGTCAATATTCTAATGGATCACGTACTTAAAAGTATAGATTATACAAGAAAAGACAGACGTAGACAACTTTCGAAATACAAAGTTAAAGATGTTTTCGATGTGGTCTTTCCTCTTTTCTTCTCTCACTTAATGCATCCGAATCTTTTAGGGATGAATTCAGGGAAACCCGAGAAGAAATAGACGGGAAAATTAATATAAAATTTGATACTTATTTTTTTAACATTCTCATCATAAGGAGGGTCAAATTTTTTTTAATAAAATATTTTTTTGTACTGCGAATAACGGCGCACGTGTTTCACATGGCTACTTTAGTGGGAACCTTTCGGAGTTGCGGCCGCAGATCGTATTTTTTGTATAAATATAGCAGACAGGAGAATCTATATGATATTTTACATATAGAGATTTCCCTTGAGGCATAATTTCATCGGCGTACAAAGGAAAATATATTTCGTCTATGTAAATGCTCAAAAACTACTATGATTTACAATATTACATAATATTCATTTGTAAAAAATTAAAAAATTTTAAAAATATTACTTATTTACTTTTATCTCGCCATCTAGGTTACACGCACTTTATGGCGATGAATGTATTTTAAAAGATAATCCATCTCTTCGTTGTGTTAAACACTTATATGTCGAATTGTCAGAATTTTTTAATACAATTCAAGAAAAATTTAATTTAGCAAAAGAGCTATTATTAATGTGGGAAAAAGTGCTGTTTATAATGGTAGTATTTTGCAATTGAATACATTTCTATGTGTTAATAGTGTTAATGATGTGCCAGTTTTTGGAAAAATTTTGTATCTTTTTTTCTCAAACGAAGTTATATTTTTAATTTACGAATGTTGTAAGACAGAAAATATATGCGATAAAACAATTGGTTATATAATTAAAAAGTCAAATAATATCGTAGTGATAAAATTATCCGATAATATAAATCAAACCAAAACATACAATATCTTTATTACTAGTTATCTTTTACACGGTAGTAATTATAACTGAATATTTTATGATAAATTTATTTTGTAATCAAATTCAATAAATTATTGAAATTAATTATGTACATAATATTTTAGTAAGATACTATTAAATCACTTTCATTAATACTAACGAGTAAATAATTCAGAATTTTAAAATTGAAAAGAAGAATTTTAAATTGTCTTAATTAAGACAATGTTTGTGTACAATTGCTATTAAGTAATTTATTATTGCACAAAATTTTTGGTGAATTTTCTCAGCAATCAAAATTAAACAGAATTTCTGTGTAGTTTGAAAATTGTATGCAAATATACACACAAAAATTGTGTACCTTTTTGTGCCCGATCAAGTTTAAACACAATTCTTGGGTTTTATTAATATCATTAATAAATGTCATAATTATTATTAAATAACATAATATTTTGAAATATCATAAAACGAAATAATTGAAAATTACAAATTGCATAATGAAATTTAGAAATAGCTGGGTTTAACACAGTTTTCCGTATACGCATACGTCACCAGCATGATGAAATTAATTATTTACCTACATAATTATTTACCGCAGTGTAAAATATTATTTTATCCAAACTCGTGCCATTACGAATATTCACTCGCGTATAAAAACGAATAGCAATCGAAGTTGCGCTAAAAAAAAAGCTTGCGCAAACATATTGATTTCATAGATGCGATATACAGTGAGAATACATGACAAATCGATCGATTAGCACATCTATAAACAAGGAATAGTTGCACGCATAAATACTTACTAAATACTGCCAGTCATTACGCTCGAACGATTTGAATTTGAACAACCTTCGCTTACCCCGCCGCGTATTGCATTTGCAGTATACATCCAACAACTCGATTGGAGTAAAAAGGAAAAAAGGCAAGCGAGGTGTATGACATTCCATCGAAATCATGCATCCGCCGTAAAATAAAAACTCGATCCTGATTCACTTAATCGCTGGTATTCAATATTATCGATCGTGTAATAAACGAAACCGTCCGAAAATGAATCGTACTCCGGTTTACAAGATCGTGACTATACCAAAGTTGCCGTTCATCATTTACGACGCAGAAAGGAACAAGTACAGCGGAATGCTGATGGACCTCCTCGAGGAGATAAGCAAGCGGTTAAATTTCAATTACACGATCTACGCGCAGAACGACTCGGAGTACGGATACATGGACGATAATGGGAATTGGAACGGCATGATGAGAGAACTGATGGATAAAAGAGCAGATATCGGCTTGGGCGCAGTTAGCCTTATGTCCGAGCGTATGAGGGTTGTCGACTTCACCGAGCCCATCTACGAGCCTACCGGGATCTCCGTTCTCATGCGAATGCCGGAAGCGCATACCTCCGTTTTCAGGTCAATCATAACTCATACCTTTTTTATACGAGTACACCAATACTAATTACTCTTTCTTTTTATATATAAATCTATGTAATATTGTCACCATTTATATTTATAATTATCAATCGAATCGATAAAATATGAAATTGAATAAAACCGCACGCTTATATGTATAGACTCATACGTCATCATTAATCATATAATTTAAATAATCAAATTTGAATTTAATCGAAGAAATCCAAATGTATATTTCGAGTTTCAATTATTATAATAAATTAAATAATTTACATCAGTCGAAAATTTATCGTTACAATTATGCGAGAAGCTTAAGCTAGGCCATAAATATCGATCCAAAGTAAAATCCCCATAAATCCGGATATTATTATAAATCAGGTCCGAATTGATCTAGATTCACGAACCACTCCACATGTTATAATACATATGGAGTAGGAAACTATAAACTAGGTCAATTTTCTCGCACATTGTAAAATGTATGTAGATTGTAAAGTTGCTTATATGTATAGAAAGTTATACGAGTGCAAAATTGACGCATCCAGCAATTTAGTGTATATTGATAAAAAGAATCTTTTCGTGTAGCGTCGGCCGCGCAGTAAAATACGCAACGAATCGAAATTTTATTTTAACTACCAGGAAATATAATGGAAATGCGTAAAAAAAAACGGAAGCTTTTGCATTTCGAATAGAGAAAATTTATCATTGCGAATCATTTTGCCGCAAAGTTCACAATATGTACCTTTTTTCAATCTATCAACGTCACGTTCCGCGCAGTGTATATTTCTATAAAACATTCAATTTTACGAATAATGCAGGTATTGAGATCCGGCAACAATGGTATTTTTTTTTTTTCAATTCGACTGAATTTTGCGATAAAGGGATTTTTTACGACGACCCGTTACAGATCCATTTTAATCCAGCTTGTTCCTAAGTAGGGCCCAAGTCGCTGACAGACAATTTTTCAATGTGATATCGCTCTTTTGACGCGATGTATAATGCACTTCTTCTTTTCAAATTACCCTTTTTTTTATTTATTACTTTGTCGTGTCGGGGGAAAATAAAAAACTACCGATGAATTTCACTATAACCAGGTGCATTATCAGCTCGACTGTTATATACAGTCCAAAGTATCGAATGATGTTTTTGCCTTTCTTTTTATATGTTGCGAACACATTTTTGCAATTGAAAGAACACGGCTGTAATAAAAGCAGCAATGGTGTATTTTAATAGATATTGAATTTTCAAATCGATGCTCGGCGATAAAAAAAAAAGGGAAAAGCAAACTTTTACGATCCTGTGAAAAGAGCCCTGTCCTTTATGTAGGTTCCTGACGGTATTAGAGGTGGACGTGTGGCTGTGCATCATCGGCGCTTACCTCTTCACGAGCACACTACTGTGGACCTTCGACACCTGGTCGCCCTACAGCTACCAGAACAGCAAGGCAAAGTACAAGGACGACTGGGAGAAGCGTATTTTCACGTTGAAAGAGTCGCTCTGGTTCTGTCTGACATCGTTGACGCCCCAAGGGGGCGGCGAGGCGCCGAAAAACTTGTCCGGCAGATTGGTAGCCGCTACCTGGTGGCTATTCGGCTTCATCATCATCGCCTCCTACACGGCTAATCTAGCTGCTTACCTCACCATCTCCAAGATCGAGAAGAACATCGAAACCTTCGAGGATCTCATAACCCAGTATAGATATACTTATACGGTCATTGAGAACTCGGGTACCTATCGCTATTTCCAGAGGATGAAGGACATCGAGTACAAGTGCTACGAGTTCCGTCTTATTACTTTCTTTCTTATTTATGGATCTCCTTCTCTTTTTTTATTTTCTCATGCGACGGTTTAGCTTGAAAAATTTGAAATCGCGTCTTTTATTACGAGGTATTTTGATAGTGTAATCTTGTTGTACTGTAATTCCCTGTAATCGATGGTGCTTGGTCAATTTTTAAGCGTGGCTCGAGACGTTCTTTTCTGTAAAACTTCAATTATGCCGAAGAAAAGTCGCATTCGCTCTTGAGAAGTATTAAACTACTTTTAGAGTATTTTTACAAATGAAATTATATTTTGGGTTGAATGTAGCGAAAAATTTAATGTAAAAAAAAATATAAAATTATCGACGTTTTAAAAAGATTAAGGCTTTTATGATGCCTATAAAAGAAGTTAAAAAATAGTTAAAAGTATAATTAGTAAAAACATTATCAATACCATACGAATTATAATTCGAAAAAAAGAAAAAATATTTCTGTTCAAAATAATAACCATCAAAGCCATTGTTTAACATATATGTTTTTAATTTCAATAGATTGTGGAAAGACATGACATTAAACGACAGCCTAAGTCCATACGAAAGAGCACAACTGGCTGTATGGGAGTACCCACTTAGCGACAAATACATCAAAGTATTCTCAGCCATAACTCACCACACTATGGTTAAAAATATTTCGCAAGGACTCGCCAAGCTCGAACCAGCTGATTCCAAGTTCGCCTTGATCACCGAAGCTACCGATGTTAAATATCAAGTTATGACTCACTGCAACTACAAGGAAGTTGGACCGGAATTTTCACAGAAGCCTTTCGCTATTGCTTTACAGAAGAATTCACCTTTAACGCAAAAGTTCAACGACGTGTAAGTAACATTTTATCGTCTATAAGCTTCTAAAGAATAGATTTTTTTAATATAAAATCAACCATAAAATTTTATTTATCTTACTTTCAGTATTTTGAGTCTGACCGAGGAGAATCGTTTGCAAGAGATCAAGGATAAATGGTGGAAATTCAATCCAAATAAACAAAATTGCCAGGATTTAAATGATCCGAATAACGGCATTTCTATGGAAAACATCGGTGGAGTTTTCATTTTGATCGCCATCGGAATTGGAATTGCCATCTCGACCTTGGCATACGAATTCTTATACTACAATTACTATCATGAAAAATTTGAGAAATTTTACGCCCGGAAAATGGAGAAAATAAAATCAATAATCTGGAAAAGAAGTAGATCTAGGCTTATTCAGTCAGCAAAAACATAAACTTTCTTTACCGCGTGTTTAATATATTAAATGATACTTTAAGTTCGTTTGGTCATAAATGCTAGAAATAAAAACATAGTGCTATATTGAATCACTTTAGATTTGTGGTTTAGGTATGCACTTAAATTAATTCAGGATATATTAATTTTCAACAATGCTGTTTTCTAAATACGATTGTTAATAAGAATTCATTAGGAATGTATATCGGTGTATAAGTTTAATAAATACTGAAAAGATATTATTAGTCTGCATTAACTTTATTTTATCATTTCCATCTTTTACATTCCATCGAATTTTTACATTTTATGGTAAGAAAATTTACATCATTTTTGTAATCTTTCATTTATCTCTTGTAAAAAAGGAGGATCCAAGAAAATGCAATGTCTTTTAAAAATATAAGAGATTTTCTATGTTCCTTTTTTGTAAATCTGTACCAATAGTATTTTTGCAACACTTTTGAAATAACCAATAAAATGTGTTTTATGGACCATAAAATTAAAAAACTAAAGAAACAATACATGGTAGCAGATTCTACAATATTAGCATAGTTTAGATGTAGATTTATTATCCATTATTTTATCTAAAAAATAAAAATATGCTATTTAGGTGACGTTGATTTAAAAACAAAAACGAACTTTTTTGAAAAGCTGGCTCAAAAATTCACAATTTATTAATCATAAATGCTGTAAAAATTTTAGTGGTTTCTTTTATAGATGTGGTGTGTTTAGCATCCAGTATATAAAATAACAGAAGAAAGTTAAAAATGATATTAAAAAATTAACCGTAATTAGAATATCAACAAGAAAATGAAATAAACGTTTTTTTTTTATTTATTTGCTATCAAATTTCTTTAACAAATTTCAAGACATAAAATTGTTAAAGAAAAGTGCTTCGACTGCAGTATCTGCATTCCTTTTTATTTTGTCACACTTCTATCTTTTTATTTTCTCATCGACTCGACAATACAACACTCTTCATTTAATGTTTTTTTTCTTTTTCAATCTCTTTATAAATTTTGTTGTGCCTCTTGCTTAATTTGCCACTTGATACATCCAATACATGTTTTCCACCACAAAATACACACTGGCAAAAGGCATTCAAACTCTTATGTGACTCATCTCATACATCTTTCATCCTTCTTTACCTAGTATCTTTTCCAAACAAGATACTCGTTTTTACAAATACATTTTCATACATGTACATTTTTCTGTGTTACTTTGCTTTCTTCTTAGGTTCAAGGTCTAGGTAAGGGATTAAGGAAAAGGTAAGGGACAGGGCAGGAACTAGGATGTACTGAGGTAATGTTCCAGGGCTTCAAGGGTTAAGTTAAAATTCTAGGAAGTTAAATTATAATTAGGAAATACGATTATGGTAAATTCATTAATAATTAAGGAAAACAACAAGAAAACTAAATAGCACTTTTCATTGCTTTCCTTTTATCAACGTGCCGCTTTTTTTGATAAATTCTTTTCTGCAAGCATTCAAATATTAAGTTCTGTTTTTTCCCATATTCTCTATATTTCTGATTCCTATCATGTTCTTTTTTTCTTTCTTTCCCTCATTATTTTGTTTTTTTTTCTTTTTCTTTTTAATTTTTTTCTTTACCAAGTAGCATAATATATATTAATTCTCTGCATATTTCACGTATTGCAATTAATTGGAGTGCTAAAAAGAAACGAAAATTAATGCAGATTTTGGATAAGTATAATTAAGATTCATCACCATCACGAAGTGTGTGGATCATCATCGATTTTATCCTTTACTTTTATTATTTAAGGGGAAAAGAACGAAAAACTGATGAGAAAGGAAAGTTAAATCTTCATCAACAACTAAAAAATCGAAAATCACTCTTACTACGATTTTTTGGGAAAAAAAAAAAGTAAAGAAAAATCCCCTTAATTTCTCACAAGAAACAAGGTATGAGGTATACACGTGTTCATTAACTTTTTTTTTCTTTCTTTTCATTGTTTTTTTTTTCACGTGAAGGATTGAAGTTAACGATAATTGAATTCTCTAAATAAATTGATATTTATCCATCTCATCGTCGCATTTGCACTTATTTTTGCAAATTAGCAAGGGGCTAACCATGCCATCTTGGGTTCATGCATAACAAATTCCACATGCCAAGAGGACCCCTGTGCCTGTTTTCTCTTAACGATTTATTTATTCCCTTCTGCGACGAATTACTAGACTAAAACACAACTTGCTGCTTATGATGGATCCACGTCCTCAATAGGTCTCCACTTTTGTCCACCTCACAGTGTCAATGGACGTAACACTGTCAGTGATCGGGACTTGAAGTTGCTGCTGTGTCTTCTAAATTAAAATAAAGCTCTGCTGATTACGTATTCAAGACCAAGGCAGTTCATCCTTATTATTTAAGTGTAAAATAAAAATTGCCAAATACCTTTTCCTCTCGTTTCGTAAGAGCATCATAGGCTGATCACAGCCAAACTGTTCCAAATCAAAGAAATCCTTTTCAATTTCATCATTGTCGTTTACGTTTACTTCCTCAGTAGCATTTGATGAATAGTACAAACGGTCTTGTTCAGAGAGAATCCTACGTTTTACTGGAGAACGAACAGGCTCTGTTTGTATGCTTTTATCACATTGCCGTACCCGAAATTTTAAAGTTAAATTTGCGGGCACAGCAATCGGTGTGCTCAGATTCTCTCGATATTCCATATAGGGGCTTTCGCCACCAGGAAGATATAGTAAGTTTCCTGATTCAGACCTAAAAGAAAATAAAAATTAATAGTTTAAAATTGCTCAAGTAGTAGGTACAGTCCATATTTATTTAGAGAATGTACATATTAAACATACCTGCGATATGTGACCCGTTCAAGAGTGTTATTTACAGGAAACGTAGTGCCATCAGCCCAATGTCCGTCCTCTTTGATTGGACGAAAGTGTGTGCGGGCTGAAGTCAACAGGTCTTCATCAGGCTCTGGTACGCTAGTTACTTTTGGTTGCAAACAGGATTCTTTACCAATGGTAACAGGGCTTTTACACGGCACAATGGGAAAGAAACAACTGCCTGTACGAGGACTGTGACCCAGTTTTGCAATGTTACCAAGACCACCCCAGCACCAAGGACCCTCACCGGCTGAATCTGGCCATGACCCACTTTCTTCTACAAATTAATAGTAATTAATTTTATGCACAATTATTGAATCTTTAATACTCTTGATTTGTAATGATATGGTGATAACTTACGAGTCTTGTTATCTTTACTTCCAGATTCTTCTGCGTAATCTTCAATGCTGAACAGATCAACATCCCATGGTATAAGTGGCGAGTCGTCGATATGCGATTCCTGATATAGTGGTGTTTCCACTGTATTTTTCTCTAGTGTGATAGCAGGAAAAGCTGCATCGATATTATCTGTTGGCCACAAAGGTCCAGATGGGATGGAGAGTGACGGAGCTGCCCATATTGAATCAGTACCTTGAGAAATTCCTGGACCAGTATCCCACAATGCTTCCAGGCTCTCATCAAATTTCGCTTTTAACTGTGCCAGTTGTAGCTGATCCAATGTAAGTTCTTGTTCCTTTTCTCTCTCACGCTCCATTGATTTGGCAAATCCAAAATCTTCTTTCTCTTGTGTTAGCTGCGATTCAGCGGCCTATGAAAGAACATTAATTGTTTAGCTATGGAAAAGTTATAAGAATCAATAATGTAAATTGAGATATTATAATTCAAACTTACGATGAATATCTTGTTTTTCTTCTGACGGGTCTTGTTATTATTGTTTTTATTGTTACTGTTGCTGATGCCGTTGTTCTTTTTATTATTATTATTATTATTATTATAATTATTGTTATTATTGTTATTATTGTTGTTGTTGTTGCTTAAGTTTCGTTCTTTCCGGTGAGGAAACTTTTTTGGGGTGGTAGGTTGCAGGGCCGGGAATGCTGCGTAGTATCTCAGAGCCCGGTCGCGAGGAGTGAGAGTCTCGAAGGGAATTTTCGTCTCGCCATCAGTGGCAGTTTTTAGTTGTTCCTGTTCATCTTTCGAGTCTCCGCCTTCTAGATCTCGTAGTTTGGCGCACAATTCGTCAACTAGCGTCTCTACTCCACACTTCTGCAAATAACGTATTTAAACAACAATCAAATAAAAATTCGACGTGGCAATTGGAAAAAAGTACAAGTTGAGAAGATGACTTACTTGATCAGCAGCACTTGTAAGGCATTGTACGACAGCACGGCGTTGCTCCCTATCACCCTGAAGTGGCAGTTTGGACTTGGGCTTGGCTCTCGCACGGCGTCCACCTCCTCCGTTCCTGCCAGTAGCGGCTACATCGAGCGGAGGAGTGAGGGCCGAGTCGGGGCGACGCAGAAGGCTGAGTACGAAGCGCGTGTACGCTACTGGGTCAATGCCCAATGCGTCTAAGCGCTGCTCCAGCCACTGGCGCAACTCCTCCTCGGCCCTGGTGCCGAAAACCCCTCCACCACCTGGGGACGCCGCTATCCCGACCAGGTGCAACGCCGGATTCCTCATTCCTCCAAAACGGAGAATCTCCTCCTGGACCCACAAATTCTCCAGAGCTTTTGCTCCCCCGGGGTGATCATCCTCTCTCTTTTATTCCAATACCATCATGTCTGTAAACAAAAAATGATAACTGTTATTAAGGGGATGTCGGAGTTGTAATAACTGTCATGAAACCTCACAGTAGGTTTGTTAACAGGAAGATAGTTCATATGTAAATCTTATAAAAAAAAGAGAAGAGCAACCTCCAAATTTCAGTAAAGAATGATTATTGCAATTGATAATTACACTATTCTATAAAATACGGCTAAATTTCTGGAAAAAAAGATTGGAGCATTATTTCGTGTGACCGATTTTGTTACCAGTCTTACGCAAATATTCTTAAAGACTATTAAAGTTATAAGTAGATTTACTAAATTCAAGGAGAAGAGCACCCTTCATATTTTAATAAAGGATAATTATGT
>UELV01178015.1:12164-24756 GCA_900490015.1 Megastigmus stigmatizans | reverse complement strand
TCAAAATACGTCGGATAAGATCTTTCCAAAATTTTTCAAAACCTTCTTTTTAGTTGTAAAAGAGCCCTCTAAGAAGTTGTCGGAAAAATTGCGTATTAAATTTTGAGTTTTTTGGGATTTTGCGAAATATGACCATTTTGAAGAGGTTAAAAATATTTTAGAATCATGAAAAAAAATTTCCCGTAATATCTGAACATCGATAGCACTTTTTTGCAGTATTTTGAATTATTGTCATTGCAATTTCCTTATGAAAAAATTCATAAAGTTGAAAATTTCCAAATTTTTTAACTTTTTTTCGCGAAAACCCCGCCATATTTTTTGCAGGAGTATTTTAACAAAAAATCGGTATCACCATTCGAAAGAACCGCTCAAAATACGTCGGATATGATCTTTTTGAAATTTTTTCAAACCTTTTTTTTAGTTGAAAAAAAAATTTGAAAAAGTTGTTGAAAATTCGGGGTCTTGGTCGTTAATGGGTTAACAAAATTACTTTTCTTAACAATTTTAGTAATTTCTTTTTCATAGATATACGAACTACTATAATAATAAAAAAGTAAATAATAATTGAGATTTTAATAATTTTATAATGTCATATTTCAATTCAGGAAATTAAGCAAATAATTAAGTTCATTTTACAATTATCCTTTAAATATGTGGATTTTTTCAACAGGGACAAGTAATTAATAATAAAATTCGAAATGTTTTTAATAATTATAGAATAATATTTAAATTTTATAATTTTACGACGCGAGCGTAGCTAGCAATCGCAGCTAGTATCAAATATTATGGTGGTTTACTGGTTTTATTATTTTCGAGATTGAAAATTTTTGTATACGTTTGAAATATCACGTTTTATAGCTGGTTAAAATTTTAATAAGTATTCACTGTTTAACTAACCGTGTAATGGAAGTTTGCAATAAATTATTTGCTTCAAGTGTTAGCTCATTAATGAAATGACTGCTTACTGTAATCAATCTGATTTCCTTTTACTTATATGGAGCCAAAACAATCTTTAAAACATTTTTGAGACATTTAATTCTGTTAATTTGACTAATTATATTACTCTGTGGGTGAAATACTGACGCAGTAAAAGTGAAGTAATACAGTTATAGAGACAAGACTATTCTATTTTTCGTACATTTTGATTCTCAAAACACATGTACTAAGTTTCAAATGTGGTTTCATCCAAGGTGGACGTATTCGGTTTTTAACCTGAAGAGAGCACTCGATACGTAAATAGGTGGCATACACGCTAGAAGTTCCTGGGCTGTGTTGACATGTAATATAACCTTCTCGACTGTATCTCGTAGGCTATATTGAATTCAATACTGCCTAGGAGCAATCGTCCCGCTACTACCGGTTGTATTAGCAATACAATCGTCACTCGCGCCTAACTTCGTGCAGTTGGACCAAAGACTTTTATCATCTAAAAATAGTATTTATAGATCATTTATGATCCAACGTTTATTTACTCCTGTCTGGAATGATTGAAAATTGATTACAAGTTAGAAAACTTCAAACAATGGAATATATCTCTATTTTTCAGGGTGACATAATTTGTTATCCCTTTGAAACATAAAACAACAACTCTTTTCCAAAGTTTCAACCGTTTTAAAATTTTTTATTTTACGTCGGTGTCAAATAACCCATATACATATGTGGGTGTGTGTGTTTAGAATTTGATGTGCCTATTGTTTGATATGCTCGTAGTGCACATTTAAAAAGCTAACCATCGTCATTATTTATAAGATACACATACTCCCTTATCCAAAATAGTTTCATGAAAAATTCTCCAAACTATTGGAACAATAGACATGCACGTGATACAAACTATATAGTGTTTCGAGCTGCAACGCCGGTATTGATCGCTGAAAGTAGGGAAGGAATGGTGAGAGCTTGCAAGCATCATCTGTGCGTTTTACTCTCCATCTTCTATTTCCCCTCTTTTCCTCTTTCCATCTCCTCTTCTGGCACTTACACTATCTCTTCCCTCTCCTTTTTTGTTTTAGACACTGGCATGCGTACAAATAGTTCGCCATCTAACCATTCTGCGAACACTGGCCTTATATGCTCTTTGACATCAGAAATGTACACGCAGATGCGCGTCTGCCACGAGTTTCATGTTAGTAGCAGTATTAGTATTAGTAATGGAATATATTTTCATAACTGTAAAATTGTAGAAATTAAACGTAATCAATAAATATAAATCGTGAGGGTGATCAAAAGTAGGAGATATTAAATTTTTCAAATTTTATGTTTCTTTATTGTACTGATATAACCGCTGAAATCGGCCATATGCTTAAGAATTTTCAAACCTTCGATAAAAATATTAGCATGTTACAGTGCCCCAGGTTTCATATTTTCGAATTGCAATGGGATACAAATTTAGAAAACGTAAATGAAACCAAATTTACCCTCATAATGGGAGAGTTCAACTCACATCACACAAAACTTTTTAAATACCTTAAATAAAACGAATCTTTTCTTACATAATTATGATTCAACAACATATTTGCAAAATGTTCTAATAATACTATTTTAAATCTAGATTTACTATCGAATAAAAATTACCACATAAAGTTGATGTACATCATGGCAAATCCAAGTTTGTTAAAGTAACACGTTTGTGTTACAGATTTTACACACTTGAATATGTGTTATTCATATTAAACATAGGCAATACACTTCCTAGTGTACAAAATCTGTGACATAAACGGGCACTTTTACACACTTGGATATACAGTGATTTTATAGATAAAACCTGTAAATCTAATCATTTTCTTATTAATGCACGAATCAAACCCCAAGAATATTTAAACTGAAAAAAATCTTTTAGATTAAAATCAATCAGAATCAATTAAATCAACTATGAATTTCTATTTACAAGTAAATACAACTAGCTTCATTTGACTAATAAAAGTTTATGAAAAATTTTAATGATATAGCATTCAAATAACACTGCGCTTTAGCGACTAAATTGTTTAAGAAAAAACGGAGAAAAAATTATAAAGAATTTGCACAAAACGTTAATATAAAAACAATCCCGAATTATGTATGGATTATAAGTAAAATAATAAATAAAATTAATCCTCCTTGGTGCAACAGTCTATAAAAAAATGACTTTCTCAGTGAGCAATTAAACGTCACACAATTTAATATTGTCTTAAGTAGTAGCAATGTGCACTCAAGTACAGGTAGACATGGTGTTCATCATGAACCATTACAAAATCTACCAATAAAGTGCAAAGTTATTCTATCAGATATATTTAATGAAATGTATCGTACTGGTAATTACCCAAATTGATGAACAAAGTCATAAGAACATTTATTTTAAAAAAAAAAACAGACAGATATACTTATTTCGGAATAAAACTTCAAATTATAAAAGAACGCACAAAATTTTTTTGCAGCTTCAATCTCCATAAAATCTCATCGAACAGAAGACTAATTGTACACGAAGACATACATCGTTGGTACTGTATAACATGCATTTCCATAATGCGTTACCATTAAATATGTCTTTGAGAAGAGGTTATTGTCCAGCAGCTCTCTAAATTTAGTAGTCATTTTGGATGATGGCAGATTATTTTCACGTAGAGTTGGACTCTTTTTATCTAATTCGTCTTCTCGTGGCTGAGATACATCCATAAATCGATTATCAGCATAAGCGCCCGTCTGAGATCTGAGGCAGATACCGATGAAGATCGACTGAGATCTACTGAGATTGACAGAAACTGACTAAGATCGACGGAGATCGACTAATATTTACTATAAATATGCGACTTAATCTGTAATATTGTATTAGTTTATAGAGAAAAGTAAAACTGGGACCATGGGAGATATCGAGTCAGTAGCAGTGGACTGCAGTAAAGATAAAGTTAAGCTGTTAATGGCAAATATAAACTGATACTGAATAATAATCTTTTCTATTAAGGCGTATTTAATAAGAATATTGGTAACGAAATACATGTTTTATCGTTTCAAAGGTGTTCGAGTTGAGCAATGACGAATAGCACCTAACCTTTACGTTGCACTTGTCATAGTTAAGCGTCAATCGAGAAACAAAATATCACTCGAGTAGTAGAAGAAGAGAATCAAAAATAGTCAATAAATGAATCTGTTCAGCCTCATACCTATGATGATACATTAAAATTCGAAAGACTACTTACGTCGACTACTTATTTATTAGTTTATGATGATACTTCAATTAATAGTTTTTACACTGATAGTGATTCAGTTAACTCTGATTCAACCAGCAACAAAATTCATCTTCAAAGTACAGGAAGACTAAATGATACGCTAGAATTTGAAGACTACTTAACGTGTGGGCGAAAACGCATACGAACTACTAAACCACTGTTTGATATTTCTTAAAGACTATCTTGCGCCTATGTTCAGTAGAGAAGCAAGGTATGATTCTATATATTTTATGTCGACGATGACTCTTCAATTGCAAATTTATTAACTGAAAGACCGTCTTTGAGCGATTCAGAGAAAAAACCCGCTGCCAATTCATTGCCACTTGTGTACATTAAAATGAAGCTTTTTTAATAAACTTTCTATTTAAAAAGTATACATCTGCAGTAACAGCATTGTCAATTTTCGGCCAGGCCAGATCAGCTCTGCTGATGTTCTTCCGTATTTTTCAGTGTTCTTTATTGTTCTTCCGTGGTCTTCCACGGTCTTCCGACTATTAGATATAGTTACTGTATAGGCGAACTATAGTTAGCGTATATGCGACTGTGGCGTGACGTCTTTCGTGGTAGTTCGATCAGTTCATCATCAGTCACAATTATACAGGGTGTCCAAAAAGTTCCGGCCACCCCAGTAAGTCTCAAGATATAAATATTTCTGAAGAGATTAAGGCCATTCCTGTAGTAACTTTAAACGAGAAATCCGATGGTGACCTTGGATTTGACCTTGAGCTTGACCTTGAAGGTTATTTCAAGGTAAACTTTGTTATTTCAAATGGAAACCCCTATTTTTGACACCGGCAATCGATAGAGCGGAAAATTTTACGTTCAGGTATGTACTTAGGTCGCAGAAAAAGTTTGAACTTGAGGGTTACTCCAAGGTCATTTACCGCCAACAAGATTTTGAGATACCTTCGAATATTTTTTCGATGGGTAAAGTTTTTGTTTTTGTAGTTTCCAACAAGGAATCCGGTAGCGACCTTCAACTTGACCTTCAAGGTTTTTTCAACGTCAACTGTTTTTTTTAAATCGGAAATCGATAGAGCAGGAAATTGTACATTCAGTTAGTATTTTTTAAAATGATGACATTACTACCGTCCTTATTCTTACTTTTAGCGTTACCCAGAAACAATGACGTGGATGTAGTAAGATCTGTTTCCTTTGAAGAGCTTGATTAGAGTGAGTCTCCTTGCCTCTCACGACTAGTTAATGATGATAGATGGCCACCCACTTCCCGATACTGAGCCAAACGATGATAAAACCATTAATCGCATTTTGGATGATTTCGGTAGGAATTAAAGCGGAATTATTTTAAATAATATTGACCATGAAATGACCTTGAAGGACAAGTTCATTACTTTTTAAATGAAGAATATTCCGCTCTTTAGAAGAAGAAGAAATAGAAACCTAATTAATGTCGAAAATTGAAAATGCGGAATATTTTACGTTCGAAAATGCACTTAAAACACAGTCATAAATAACTTATGTTTTTCAACAAACTTAGGTAAACATTTCTTTTATGATTTTCTAATACAAAATTTTTGAGATTTCTGACACATTTGTTTCTTTTTCTGGAATTCATACAAGCTTCTGTAAGTTTATAGAAAATAGTACCGTAAGAATAATAACCATCATTAACATTTAAATTTTATTTTCGATTTGGTAAAAGTAACTTTTATTATTTTTTCTTGCTTTCTTAACTCTCAATTTAAAGATTTTTTATAAATCTTATAAATTAAAGTCAAAATGAACCGCCTTAGTGAAAGGGAAAGAATATCAATTCTTATGATGAGAGGCTGGGGTGCGGTAACCCGATCGTACAGGGACGTGTAAAATCTTTTCAATGAAACATTTAAAGGTGGGCAAAATGCTATTCAAATTTCAAAATCAACCGTTGAACGAACTGTTCAACGGTTTCATCGAACAGGTAATGTAAGATATCTACCTAGATCAGGGAGACCAAATACAATGACGAATGAGGAAAACTCATTGAATGTTTTGTTGCCATTTACCGAAAATCCGCATACTTCCATTCGAAGAGTTTCTCAAGAGCATGCTACGAGTAAATCATCTGTGCATAACACTCTTCGGAAGGCAAATTTTCATCCGTTCAAAGTAAAACTTCTTCACAAGTTGAACGAGGATGACTTCGATCGTCGCGATGAATTTTGCGAAGATATGATGCTACGCATAGATGAAAATCCCGAATTCCCATCTAAAATAGTCTTTTCGGATGAAGCAACGTTTCAGCTAGACGGAACTCTTAACAGGCATAATTGCAGATATTGGGCAGATACTAACCCTCATTGGGCACGAGAGGATAAATCGCAGTATCCACAAAAATTAAATGTTTGGGTTGGAATTTTTGATAATAGAATTATAGGGCCATTTTTTATTGAGGGGAATTTGAATGCTGTCTCTTACGAAACGATGCTACAAAATCAAATAGTTCATGCAATAAGAGAAATTGCTGGAGAAAACTTTGATGAAACATGGTTTCAACATGATGGCGCTCCACCTCACTTTGGACGAGACGTTCGCGCTTATTTAGATGGCGTGTTTGTTGATCGGTGGATAGGACATAGAGGTACAATCGAATGGCCAGCAAGATCACCTGACCTAACACCCCTCGACTATTTTCTGTGGGGTTATCTCAAAGATCGAGTGTACAGAACCAAACCTCAAAATCTAGAAGACCTACAACAGAGAATAATTGATGAATGCCCTTTAATTCCTACCGAAATCATCCAAAATGCGATTAATGGGTTTTATCATCGTTTGGCTCATTGTCGGGAAGTGGGTGGACATCATTTTGAACATTTGCGATAAAAATCTTGTGCATTCTGTAGTTTAACTAATCGTGAGAGGCAAGGAGACTCACGCTAATCAAGCACCCCAAAAAGTGAGAGGCAAGGCGACTCACTCTAATCAAGCACCCCAAAAAGTGAGAGGCAAGGGGACTCACTCTAATCAAGCACCCCAAAAAGTGAGAGGCAAGGGGACTCACTCTAATCAAGCACACCAAAAAGTGAGAGGCAAGGGGACTCACTCTAATCAAGCACCCCAAAAAGTGAGATGCAAGGGGACTCACGCTAATCAAGCACCCCAAAGGAAACAGATCTTACTACGTCCACGTCGTTGTTTCTGGGTAACGCTAAAAGTAAGAATAAGGATGGTAGTATTATTTTAAATCATTTTAAAAAATACTAACTGAATGTACAATTTCCCGCTCTATCGATTTCCGTTATTTAAACTGGGATTTCCGATTAAAAAAAACAGTTGACGATGAAAAAACCTTCAAGGTCGAGTAAAGGTAGAGTCGGAGATCAAGTTGAAGGTCGCTACGCCTCGTTCAAAACTACAAAAATAAAAACTTTACCGATCGAAAAAATATTCGAAGGTATCTCAAAATCTTGTTGCGAGTAAATGACCTTGGAGTAACCCTCAAAGTCAAACTTTTTCTGCGACGTAAGTACATATCTGGACGTAAAATTTTCCGCTCTATCGATTGCCGGTGTCAAAAATAGGGGTTTCCATTTGAAAAAACAAAGTTGACCTTGAAATAACCTTCAAAATTTAAAGAAGCATTACAGTCGAAGTTAACAGTCCATGATTTAGATCTTAAAAGATGGGCTTTACAAAAGAAGCATGAGTTGAATATGCATTGGTTCAAGGCTTCACCAAAATGGATATTAGAATTTAAGAGAAGACATAACATTGTGTCACGTAAAATAACGAAATTCGTAACGAAGATATCTGATGATGATGAGCTGAATTCACAGCAGCAGTGTCAAAATTTTATTGGTGAAGTAAAATCTGAATTGTCTATAAAAAGTGAAAGTAATGTATATAATTCAGATCAAAGTGGGTTTAATTTAGAAATGCATAGTGGCAGAACACTGACTGAAAAAATTGGATGGACATCATACAGATAACTGATCCCAATTAAGCAGTAAAAAATTTAATTGACAAAATTAAAAAATGCATAAATATTGCACAAAGTTGTAATAACAAAACATATCAAGGTGCAACCTAGAAAAAATTGGATAACCAATGCAATCTTAATCTCATGCAAAAACAAAGAAAAATTATATAATATCTGGAAAAAAGATCCTAATAATACAACAAAAAGAGATAACTACAAAAATTATGTGAAAACACTAAACCGCGTTATAAATCAAGCAAAGGAAAACTCTGATAAAAATATTATACAATTAAACTCATACATCCAAGGAATCTATGAAAAGTAATAAATAGTAAAATAGGTAAAAATTCCAAGAACAATAACAATATTAATTAAATAAATTGCCACCAATGAACAACAAAAGTATTTTCTTACTACCAACAAACAACCAAGAGATTCAAGAAATAATTTGCAGGTTGAAGAATAAAAATGGAGGTAATGATGGCATCAGCGCAAAAGTACTAAAGACATTAGTAACCCATATTAGTGTTCCCATTGTACACATAATTAACCTCCAGGCGGCCGGGAAGGGTCAGACATGGCCACTAATCCAATCAACTATCAAACTTAATAAATACTTAGAGAATTAATATTTTATTGATCAAAAATGAACTATTTGGCATTGAAATCGATCATGCGCGCCGCCTTGAAGACAGGTAGAGTTCACTGAAAGACCGCTAGATGGCTGGGGATAAATATCTCCCGAAAGGAATTTTTCATCTAGAACTTATAAGTAGGAGTGACAGCGTTTGACACATTACTCTGGTTTCCCTTCAGAACACGCATCGATCTTGCGCCTTTTACTAAAGATTTCCGTGGAGGAAAAATTTTCATTTGAAATATTGAATTTTTGTTGGTTCCAATGTTTTTTGAATATACGTTATTTTTTCATATATAACAAGTTTCATAGAGGTTTCAAATCAGAATACAATATCGACACAAACTGCTCAGTGTAAACATTAGTTCCATCATTTCCGTTGTTTGCAGTGAATATCACGACATTTTTTGCACTTTTTATTTCTTGTTTTCTGTGAATAAATGTATTTGTTTTGAATCATGTCTTCGGATCCTTACAGTAGTGGTGAAGAAGAGGACGAGAATGTTGATCTTGAAGATGAAGCATTTGATACTCTTATTATTGATGACAGTGAATATATACCAGGACATGAAATATTGTATGATAATAATTATTATCCATCAATAAAAGAGTTCACCGGACAGCCCAGTCACATGGATGACAAAGTTCATTTAGGTGGTTGTTCACCAATAAATTATTTTGATTTATTTTTTGATGAACGTTTACTGGATCACATCGTTCATGAAACAAACCTTTTTCAACGTCAAAATCCTGAACCAGATCGTTTGCACATGAAAACTTGGGAATATCTATCGATAAGTGAGCTCAAAACCTTTCTTGGGCTGACTATGTTGATGGGTCACATAAAAAAAGTTTCATTAGACGATTATTGGAGCAAGAATCCTTTATTAGTCACTCCAATTTTTTCGCAAACAATGACACGTAGTAGATATGAACAAATCCTAAGATTTCTTCATTTTCACGATAATACGCAAATTTTGAACTATCCTTTGATAAAAATCAAAATAGTAATAGATAATCTAAATGAAAAATTTTCAACATTTCTAAATCCTGGTAAAAACTTGTGTGTGGATGAAAGTCTTTTATTGTGGAAAGGGAGACTCAAATTCAAACAGTTTCTACCATTGAAAAGGGCTAGATTTGGAATAAAATTATTTCAAGTAGTAGATTGTACTAGCGGTTTTATTTTAGGATTTATTGTTTATACTGGGGCAGACACTGAGTGTAAAAAATTCGATCTCGGTATGACAGAGGACATAATTGCTCATTTCATGGAACCCTACTTTGGGTAGGGACACATTGTTTACGCAGATAATTGGTACACGTCTCCAAAATTAGCAGAATATTTGCATGAAAAAGATACTGGTCTTTGTGGCACTATAAAAAAAAATAGAACTTGTGACATGCACAAGTATTCATAAAGTGTTCATATAAATTATAGTATAATAAAATGTATATAAAGTTAATAAAGTTAAGAATAAATTTAATATATTTGATAAGTAACAATCAGTTATAAATAAAATTACGATTAAGAAAGAGAATAGCGATTAAGAATAGTAGCGAAATACGTTAGAATTTTATTTGAATTTTATTTGAAATATAATAAGAGCGAGAGAGAGGAATGTTGACCGCTAAGCGCGACGATTAGACACACGCACGCGCGCACACTAAGAAGAGAGAAAATTCCGCCAAATCAAGCGCACACTACCAAGCGCGTGGACACATCGACGATCAATCAAGGAGAGGGGCAAGCCAGAATCAAGCTGTCGAAGAGTATATAAACACCGTCAATACACGAGGCAGTACGCACTCTTGTACTTGATCCTATCAGAAAATAAACTCCTAATTAAAATTAATATTTGTCTAACACTGATAATTTCCTCTACCTCAAGGCTCTGTCGACAAGTTGCTCGCTTAATACAAGCGGCAACGAACTCGAACAGAGTGTAAAAATCAAGCGCGCTTTGCCTCGCGGCTGGCCTGGCGAACATTGCGTTCTCCGACAAACCCGCTGTGCTAGTGATAGCACTGTATGCTGGCAAGTCGAATAAGCATTGCGCTTCTCGACGAACCTAGTATACAGAGGTATATGAAAAAACCCCTTCACGATCCATTACGCGGTCGTGGAGGGACTTATTAGATATAAGTTGATAGTAGTCTCTCTCTGCAAGTCGAGAAAGCATTGCGCTTCTCGACAAACCAGATATACTTAACTGTGTTTTTCACGGGCAAGGTTGAAGAGTAATGCACTTCTCTACCGAACCTCGTGAACAGAGAGCAAGCCAACGTCTGTCTAATGCCCATTAAGCGGCAATAGATAGATAGGCAGGTTATATTATATAATATGTTATTATAAGTTCCTGATCGAGTGTCTCGCAGTAAGTCAGAAAAGCATTGCGCTTCTTTAACGAACCTGCTTTACGAATAGTAAGCTTTCCAGTTAGGTGGATTGACATTGCGACGTCCATCGAACCTGGTAGAGTGAGAAGCTAATACTTTTTATGCTATTCATTATGCACTAGCATAAAAAAGTCAAGCGACTCGATACTCCTTGTCTGACCCATCCTACCCCCGATCCACTGGGTCTATTACGCACTCCGCCGTAAAAAAGCCAATGCACGCTTGCTTACGCTCGGAGTGAGGAAACCTCCGTCACTATTTTCCGGCTTTTCTATTTTCAGTATCCCCAGAAATAGGAGAGTCATACCTGGGAAAATACAAAGTGTCAGGGTGGCGACGTACGGAGACCATTACGTGTGTCCGTCACATCTCCTTTGTCCTGACACCTTAGGGCGGGAATCATTCAAATTAAACTCTAGTTAATCAATAACTAAGTCTGTACACGAATTCTATGATTTTGGATAGTGGAATCTATGCAAAATCAATCACGTAATGGCTGAGCGTTACAAACTGGTCTTCCAAAATTAGAAAGCAAGTTAGACAAAGGGGAATCACAAGTAGGACATAACATGATATGGCTGGCATTGAAATGACAGGATAAAAAAGAAGTTTGGATGATCACTACTGTACATGAGTTCGGTTACGCATTGAATACGAAGTCAATATGAAAATCCCTCAAATGGCACAAAAACCTATTTTTTCATTTACTTGATCTTGCTTTGATAAATGCAAGTTTTATATTTCTTTCACCGACTTTCGAATGAGTATAATAAATAGTCTCGTAATTGGTGATAATATTGAATTACCAATCTATCCTCAGCCAACTCGCCTTATAGGCAAACATTTTACAAAGTTCAATGCAAGTGGCAGAAAGCGTTGTACTTTATGTACACTAAGACGCGGATCAAAATTTTCAAAAAAAAAACGCCATATTATTGCCCAAAATGTGAGGTATCATTATGCCTAGACTCTTGCTTCGAAGAATATCATACATTAGAGGCATTGTAAAAATCAAAAAATAAAAACCAAGGAAAAAAAATGAAAAATTACAAATATAGACATTATAAAAAAAATAACAAAACATAAAAAATAAGAAAAAGAAAAATTAAAAAAAAATATAAAAAATTAAAAAAAATAACAAAAAAAGATAAAAAAAAAAATGAAAAAAAAGGGGCTACACAATTCCAACGTCCACGTCGTTAGCCCTGGGTGATGATAAGGGGGATTGAGATCGAGATTTGAGCTGGACCTAATTTCGATAAAATTGTAAAACAATCAAACTGTACATTAGGCCTACTGTACAAGCAGTTTTTTCGCTATTAGGAAATATATTACTAATTCAGGGATCCTTGAAAGGTCGAATACAAAATTTATTATAAATTTTCTGGTTTTCGAAAAGCTCGCCGAAATCCCTAGTTTTTCGACACTAATAAGAAT
>UELV01178015.1:0-10723 GCA_900490015.1 Megastigmus stigmatizans | reverse complement strand
GGTGCATATGCTGGAAGAACCAAAGGACTACAAAGCCTACAGAATAGACTACTCAAAATAATAAACAAGAACACCTTTATAATAGACAAAAACCCTTTAAACATTCAAAAAAATTTCACCTACGAAGCATTATTACACCACTACAATAAACTGCAGATATATAAGCATAAAAACAGTTACATTAGAGCTATAATGTACTTTAACAAATTACCTAATGAACTCAAAGTTTTGACAAACAAAAAAGGTACGAAAGAAAGAATTAACAATGCATTAGAGAAAATTAGTGAATTATTCAGAAAAGGGGAAGGTACAAAAGAAGCGTTATATGAAATTACAAACATTATCGACAATCAACTAGACACAAATTAATAAACGAAGAAATAGACTGTTACACATTAAAAACGATTTGCTACACTCAACCACAATAAGTTCATGGAACACAGCATTAGCACATCCTACATTGGAAGTCCATGGGGATATGATAGTCACAGATAAACTAATACAAGACGTAAGAACATATATATATGTACACACGGTAACTGCAAATTACACTATAATAGATCTCATCGCAGAATATCTAACTATAACTGGAAGAAAATGCAAGCAAACCACACTGAACTTATCAACATAGCAACAAATATAGCTGAAGAAACCATCAAAAACATCAACGAAACCAGACTTGTCCATTATAAGCAAAAAACTATTAAAAAGAACTGTGACTTATGTCATTACCCAAAAATAAAAGGAATAAAACATCAGTATTATATCAAAAAAGAGAAGATTATCACTTCTGATGACATTAAAATTGATTTTAAACCTATAGAAGAAGTCTTTACAAAAATAGATGAAATAGCAACAGAAAATACAAACAAAATTTTAGTAAATAAAATCCCTAACCCTCCAGGAAAACAAATTAAACAAAACAACGAATATAGAATGTCATACGGAGATATAAATTACCTTGGAAATAACAAAGCACTTTTATATTTTTATAGAGGAGTTAGAGGCACACAAACGTTCACCAATTCAATGCAGCCTATATCGAGACAACCAAAATTCAACGATAAAATAGTAGTAGATGACATTGTTTTCACTCCTTCTTGTAAATGTGATTCCGCCTTACAACATAAAGAAATGTTCCCACAGCATCGTGTTACATGTGCAGCTGGCCTAGCATGTCCCGCAAGATTAAGCATCTTCGAGAAAGAAATATACAAGAGGAGCAGGAATACATCAACAGAGATGTTTACTAAAGCAAGTGCAATGTTGATTAGGTATTGGAAATGAAGAACTACAATACATATGGTACATGCAAATTTACACACACGACTTAACCTAGTAACTATGTTACTAGGAATTGGGACGCGAAGTGCACTTTTGCATAGAATACAATCAGTGATGAGTTATTTTAGTTATTTTAGTTTTAGGTATTTGGTATGTAAGTTTTTTAGTTTAAACAATGGATTAGAGAAAATTAGGGAATTAAAGTATTGAATTTATCGAAGGTGCATATCCTACATTGGAAGTCCATGGGGATGTTGCATTTTCTATTATTGAAACTGTAAACTATACCAAAACTGATCGCATCGCCGCATAACAACATAAAAAATAAATTGTATGAACAACTACACCTCTGAAATCAACGCAATTTTGTACCTGCTGTATTGGCCTTGTAGCATCATGCTACTAGTACTCAAGTACGGGAGGACATAAACATCATACTATGTATTATTAGTTTTAAGTTAGTATATAGTATACCAGACCTCGCGAACAGGAAATTATTTCCTCTGCAGGATTACTATTGTATTGTAATGTATATCTATATAATTCTTACTTCTGTAATTATTGTATTTACTCTGCTTCAATAAATAAATAAATAAATAACAGTAATTCGTGGCTTAAATTTTCCATTACTAAAAATTTGTGTTTAATTCTATTTAATTTGTATCGTCTATGCTTGCTAGGCCTGTTACGTTATTATCAAGGACGGTCGGTGTGCCATCAGCCATGGCTGCGGTTTTTTCCTTTGTAGTGCGCTGCCAGCCTTGCTGCACTGCTTTCTCGGCACATCTGGAATTTACGTATGGACATACTAATCCTGGGTCTATTAATTCCAAAAAACCTTTCCTCTCCTATTCTTATTCCGACATAATATCGGTTGTCATGGTTTCCTCCGGCCGGTCTTTTCTTTGATGACCGGCCGCATTCGAGTTTTCCACTTGATGACAGTTACAGTTCCTGGTTAGAAGTCCGTCCTTGACGCAATACGAGCAGAATTTTCTTGGCTTGCTGCTTCTGCAATCGAAGCTACTGTGTCCTTTTTGTTTGCACTTCTAACAGCATAGATTCCTCTCATATGCTTCTGTTACTACTAAGACTCCACCTGGACTTTGTTTTATTGGACGGAAATTCTGTGTTGTACTGTTTTTCTTTCTTTCGCAGTATCTTTTAATACCTCTTCCCGTTCTTCTACTTGCTGGATCAGGTCGTTGCTACTGCAGATATCTCTTCTTTTAATATGTAGTCTTAATTCTGGTTTCATATTGTAATAGATGTTTTCTAATTGTACATCATAACTGATATTTCCACGTCTGCGCATTATAGTAGTAATCGTCGTGACATTACTATATAAAAATTATAAAAATTACTATTATAAAAATACTATTATAAAAATTTTGGTATGGAGCCTATCGTCTTCCTTGTGGTATGGGGCAAACCCTTCTGATACACCGCACTCTTTGCAAACACCCAGGTATCCTAGGTTGTTAATTCTAAGAAAAAAAGTTACGTTAATACAAATATATCACAAAAATATCTAATATAATTAAATGATTTCATTGCCTTTACTCTCACAGTAAGATATCTTCGAAATCTGCCACTGTGCGGTGACGCGGAGAGTTAATCTATTTATTCTCCAGGAGTCAGGAGAAATCCTGTTTTCCGGAACTCAGACCCTACTTGTGAGTCAGCTGCTCAGTTGAAAATGCATAATGTAAACACTTTACCAGTGTATTTTTGGATACGGCGGTAATTATGGGTTAAGGGGGGAAAATTATAGAAAACTCGCCAAATTTGTTTAAAGTTTTCAAGTTACCTACATTTATTGTGATTTTGACAAAGCAAAAATACAATTACCTTCCCGCGCGATCCGAGAAAGTACGTATACGCGGTAAATCTCTAATGAGCACACACACTTGCATTCTTAGAATCAATGTATTGCACTGATTGTGAATATAATCCCATGGGATGCGTAATCTTGGATTTATACTTTAATTGTGAGGATGATCGTGTGATTATTAATAAAAATTCTTGTGCTTGACAACAGTTATTTTACAACAAGGTATTTTATGCTCGCTAAACAGATATCTAAAGTCAAGTTTTAGCTGCGAGGATTTAATTTTTTACTGAATAACCGCAGTTACAGCGCGCATTTATTATTTTCTGACTTATCTTTCAGATGCGAGATAAAGCTTGATTTTCTTCTAAAAATTGAATGTGGAACATCCGGAAAAATAAATACGATATAAATGGTTTTAAAATCGTGTTAGAAACTGAACACCTTCTATTACATCCAAATAGAAGATGTGAATTTTCTAGATTTTGGGGCGAAACATAATTAGCTGTCTAAATTTAGGCAGTTACAAAAATATTATTAGTTACTACTATTCAACTTTCGTAAAACATCTTTCGAAACTGTAAAATACATAAATGCGAACTTAATTAAAATTGCTCGTCTGCATCAGAATATTTTTGAAAAGGAAAACTGTACTATTTCTATTTTTAAATGTAGAAAAGTTTTCATTTAATTGTAATATCATTTATAACTAAATTAATTATTATTTTTTTTCAAATTATATTTAAATAAAATTTAAAACTAAAAGCTTTCATCTGCCGCCATCTATTACCCTTCAGGGGAGTGAGGATTTCAGGCTTAAGGTTCACAATTTAAGGTTTGAATTTATTTTTATTATCTTAAAATTCTTAACTCGAGTGCTTCAGGCTTAGAGTTCAGAGCTTAAGGCTTAAATAATAATCTTTTTATAAAGAGTATCTGTATATTCCTTTAAATATCTAAGCTCGAATGTCCAGGCTAATAGTCTAGAGCTTGAGGCTTTAATATGTTTATTTCCTTAAAACTATTCACTCAAAATAATGAAAATTTTTAATCAAGTTTACAAAATCGTAATCAGCGACCTCAAACCCCTATTATCATATTCATTTTTCACGCAAATTGAACGAAAAAAAAAAGTGAAAAAAAAATAATCATAATCAGCCACCTCAAAAATATTATCTAATTTAGTTTTGTGCAAATGGAATAAAACAAGTACAGTATGAACCATGGTTGTAAAGAGTTCAGTGCATAATATCTTCGTCAACTGAAAAAGTTTCAGAATTTTAGTACTGGGTGAAAAATTAATAAAAATTCATGAATTTTTTTCTACGAAATAATCACTATTTCTGAATGACTTGAAAAAAATCTCCAAGAAGGAGATCGTTTTTCTGGAATAACATTAAAACTAGTTCTACAAAATCTATTATCGTAAAAAATCTGTTATTTAACTAATGGAGCAGGTTAGCACTTGCAAAATAAGTTTAATTTACAAAATCTTCTTTTCCATGAGAAGGATTTTAGAATACCAATTGAATATCATTTTTATACCACTCCATAACAATGGTGCATACGATGGCATAAGTGCGAAATTAAAAAGAAATGCAATACGAGGGAGTGTATAATTTTCTTTTAATAATCGCGTTTTAATGCCAGATGATCTGTACAACTGGGTTAAAAATTATTACAATAAAACCAAAGTTTTTTATGGCAGAAAAGAATCTTACCTGAAAATTGTCCTGGGACAACAAATAAGGCTAGATGAGACTGAATCTGTACTATGGACTTTACGATACCACGTCATTATGCCAATAGATGAAAGTATATTGAAGCTCTACACGTCATCTTTAAGTTTTAAATATAAAATCTGCCCAAAAAAAGTTGGACAGAGAAAAAAAGAAATTATACTAAAATTAAGAAAAAATCAACTGCAAAGTAAAAAGAAAACAATAATTTTATATCAAAACGTAGGAAAATTATAAAAAAAATTAAAGTAAACATGAAAATACATACAATGACACTCTTTCATGCAGTGGTCAAAGTGATACGAAGTGAGCTAATTCGCGCTCGTTAAAAAATAATATGTGCTACAAGGGCGTGGAATAGGAGATTCACGCACAAGTGACGTTTGTCATGAGAGCAAAGTGAGTAATGTACTAGTTTGGGTAAAATATCCTGTATAACAGTTTTTATCGATATTGTAAAAGATAGTGCATATGTACTGTTAAAGAAAACTGCATTTTTTTTACCAAATCGTCGTGTATAAATATACGAAAATTGATAAATTATTGTAAACTTTTATTTTTTGTAGATAATACATTTTCAATAGCTCTTATAGATAAAATTTTTATTTTCTCTTTAATACACAGCTTACCAACAGTAAAGAATAGATCTTGAAAAAAAAAAACATTGCAATGTAATAAAAACAATATTAACAAAAAATTAAAGCATAAATTTTGATTCTTCAAGTTCTGGCCAGTTTAGTATTATTTTATTACGATTGCTCTTTATGTAAGTAGGTTTATTAAGTACACAGAATATTATAATGTGTATCAATTATCACTTAAAATGATTTCGGACACACTACTTTTTATAAGAAACAAATATTTCAAAGCACCATTCGTTTCTCATTAAATCCTTGTTGATAGCAACATATCAAATATGAACAAACTACTAATTAATTATTTCAAGATATATTAAGAATTTAATTTTTATCTGATATAATATAAACTTATAAGTCTTACATTCAATATTTTATGTTTAAGTCTTAAATAAAGGAAAAGAGAATAAAGGCTTTTCATTATAGATTTGCAAATGAATAATTAATTTGACAAGTGCATTATAGTTTAAAAAGATAAGAATGTTTAAAATAAAATTAGTATTGTACTATGATGGGTCACGTTTCAAACTTCTAGTTTTTGTTGCTACAGTTATCTACGTAGTTATAAAAAACTTCTATGTGACAAATATTTATACGTATGGCTTTGGTTCCAAAAATAATATTTATGAATATTCTTTGTTCCATTAGGACGAATTATGATCTCCAATGAGGTTTCCATCTTCAAAAGCCATTTTCAAATCAAGTTTTTCTTCTGCGATCTTGGCATCGGATACCTTTAGGAACTTAATAACTTTTTCTGTAGCAGCAATTCCGCAACTGCTAATTTCATTCTATAAAAAGTAGAAAAATATTAAGTAAAATTTATAACGAAAGTAATATAATATAATTGCAATAAAGAATATTGTTCTGCTTACTGAGGCTGTAAGATTCATAAAATTGAAAAATTTCTGGAGTACAGCGATCATTGTTACAAATGTACCATCTGGTAATCTTTTTCGCACTAAAGATTCATAAACCTGAAAATAAAATAAAAGTTATATTAATTAATATCTAAAGTATTTTTATACATAAAAGTAATCAAATTAATTTTGTTATAAGGATTTGACGTCGCTGTTTTATCAGTACTATCTTAAATCAATACCGACCGTTTCCCCCTCAGTAAAACAAAACGTTTTTCCTCTCTAGCGTAAGGAAAGCACAGCAGGAATACCAATATGTGAATGTGTCTATATATACATATAAGTATATCGAAGGTGACTTATTCGGACAATTTCTGTCATGGAAAGAGACTTATGTGGGAAAAAGTGGACCTATGCAGACAGGCGCATAAGTTCAAAAAATCTCATAGCTGGAAAGGTACTTACGCGGACAAAAAAAATGAAGACACTTATGCAGACACAAAAAAAATTTTTTTACGTTTTTTATAATTATTTCTACATTAATAGAAGTGAGCGCCGCAGCGAACAACATTTGGAGTCGGGAGTTATGAGGTTCTAGTTTATTATATTATATAATTAGAACCAATTTTATAAAAATGTCCGCATAAGTACCATATACATGCACGTACATAGATATATATACACTATAACGGCCCCGGATTTGAGAGAAGCTAGTCGGCGAATGGTAGATCCCTGTGATACCGGCATGAAGTAGTCGGTAGGATCTGTAGCTGAGTCGAGGCCAGTGCGGCGTTGGCTCAGTGTTAACCTTTGCGCGCCTATGGATCCTGAGGTCGTGGGTTCTAGCCCCACGTCCTCGTACTTATACCTCGATTTTCCTAAATCCTGCCCCATTACAACACACATACATGATTTTTCAAAATTAAAACAATCAACTTAAGGGTCTTTTAAAGACGAAAAAGTGAGCCCCAATAATTAAAAAATTTTAAGTGCGCTATTTACGGCAGACCTATAAAAGACAATAAATGTAGCCAAAGCTGCGTTTTGCATAAAAACATGGATTATTTTGGAAGTAACGCTGTGAAATTGAAAATACTTGTTGGCTCACTCTGAAATCTTCATATCTGATATTTTTTCCAACGAGTAATCCATTTTTCATGGTAATAAAAAGCAAAAAAGTGCGGATGTAGCATTTAGGCCATTTTTGGGACAAATTTGTATATCTTTACTCTGATTAATAAATAAATAAATATTTTAAATTCTACATTATAGGGTAAACTAGTTTGAGAAACATAAATATACCAAAATGCTTGATTATAGTCGCGTAGAAGATATTATAGTTTTTTTTTTATAAAATACAAGAAGATCCAATACATTACAAGTAAGCTATCACTTTTTGTTAAATAAATAATATTTTCTGATTGTAGAATCGTTTGATTTCTTTACAAGTTTCAAAAGTTATGGTATATCTATTATGCTAATGTAATATTAAAGAAAGTATTTAATGTGTGGCCACAGTATCAAAATCATTATTGGTTATTCGATTAACATGATTTATGCTTTAAATGTTTTATAGGTACTCATTTGCTTAATTTAAAAAAAAATAGGTTCTCGCATGAAACATTTGGTTCATAATGAGTCCATCGAGAAGCCAAGTCATCCAAACCTATTTTTGGTAATTAATATACATAAAAGCACTTTTTTAAACTTTAAAATCTTTTCAATAGAGTGAGTTTCACTTGAAATATTCTATACATTATCTATCGAGTATCATTTGTCAAAATTAGTATTCGATGGCTGAATCTTTTAATAGACTTATTTTAAACCAAAATATTGTATGCAAACACTTATTTTAAAAAAAATCAAAACAATAAGTACCTATGAGAGTATAGTTCATTAAATAATCTATAGTGATTTTGGCTCTTGATATAATATACTTTGATATGCAAATATAAATCTTCTGATTGCCTTAAGTGGTTTTGTTTCTTTATCTTTACAGAATAAAATCATCACAATTTTTAGAAATACGCAATCAATTTGCTGTATTATTCCCATCAGAAGACATGGATATTTTTTATATACCTCGTTTCTTAAACCAAGATGGTCAAACTTTTAGTGCTCGAGGATTCATATACAATTATTATGAAGTTGTGAGAAAGCAGTTGCGTATCGCTAAATTTTTTACAGAATGAATAATGAAGATGAAAATACTTATATAATAGATGCAGATGGTAATGAAAGTAAGCATCTTTCTTTAATATTTACGTTTTATATCTGCATAATACCAGAATAAAATATTTTAAATAATAATATTTTAATGCGAAATAGGTATACGTGATACAAGTATATGCTTGATAGATAAAAATCAAGAAAATTATACAGTCATACAGATCATGAAAAAGTGGGTTGAGACTTATGAAGGATAAGTAAAATTATTATCAGGAAAGGGAAAAAATACAAAAATCCATATTACTTGATGAATATTTAAAAAGTTTTTCATGTTTAATTCCTCCACTTGGAATCATTTTGGTAAGTAATCATTTTGAAATTTCTATATTTATTTCCTAACAACTAATATAACAATGTTTAATAATAAAAAAATTTTCGTTAATAATAATTCTATAATATTCACTATCTTAGGACACGACTACTCTATAGATTTTTATTTGAATCAAGATCATAATTGCCTTTATTTTTCTAGCTTGAAGAAGATTTCCAAAGAAATATTCAAAATCTTATAAAAACAAATCTAGTAAAAGAACCTGCTAGTGCTTATAATTTGTTATTTTATACAAAATGGCCAGAAATTGCTAAAAAGTATTTTTAAATTTAGAAAAAGTTCAAAAATCAAGGAATTAAAGGTTTCCTGGTAAAAAACAGAGATCTCATTGATACAGGTAGAATTTATTGATAAGTTTTAAAATGATGATTTTAATGATGAACTTTTATATGAGTACCATTTGAACTGATGAACTTTTATATGAGTACCATTCGAACTGATTTGAAATTAACTGTAGGTTCTCACGATTCTATACTAGCTTTATTTTTACTGCCTATGTGCATCAGAGGACAACAAATCTTCAAAGTAGATCAGACGACCTGTTTCAAATTTATGAATTTTTTTACAAAATTGGAATTTTTATCGTTATTAGTATGAGAGAAAGTGAAAAGCTTTTTGGTAAATTATGAAAATTATAAGCGTAAGATATAAAATTGATTTTTATGTTCATATTTATGAAGAAATTACCTCTGACCACCATTGCTATGCATATATTGTCAAACCCACTAATAAGAACAAATCCATTACTTATAACGATCTTCCAAATATTGCTCCACTACTTTATATAAAGCAAAATAACAATCATTTTATTCCACCAAAACATAGACTGTAATTCTAAATTATTAATGTGTGATACAATATTATAAAAAATAAAAGCTTTAATTATTATTAAAAAGATAATTATTTATTTGCAATTTATATTATCCTATATTTTTTCTGTTTTATTATAAGTAATATAAGGGACAGCTGATTACATGCATCTGTAAGAGAGGTCTGCGCTCTCTCGTCGGGGGCATTAGCACTCTCTGAGCTAGGTACATTCGTGTACCCGAAAATAGTAGCGCGGCTGTGCCAAAAAAAGGTGGCGCTGTTATATTCTGACGAGAGCCGCTGCGGTCCCCACATTTTTTCAGTGTAGCCGTAATCAAAATGCGTTAGAGCTAATCAGGTAGCCAATGTGCGCTATCTGATTTGGCTCCACGTCGGGGAAACAAACGACGGTATTTTTTTTCTGCGGATAAGCGTTTTAAAGGGGTGAAAAACACCCCTAAAATTCACCCCCAAAATCAGTTTTTTTCAAATATCGCAGAAAAAAGTAAAGATAGCTGAATGAAACCGACGCTAAAAATTAGAGAATAAAAGAGGCTACAGAACTACACTACTTTAAGTTTTAAGGGTAGCAAACCCCTATTTTTTGTAAAGAAAAATTGAATTTTTTTAATCAATTGTCGGCTATAAAAATTACAATAAATTTTCTATTGCCTTAAAATTGATACCACTTATAAGAATATTAAAAAATAAAGTCAAGCTCTCTTGTGGTTTTGGCCAAATTTTTCTTTCTTGGAGTAGTTACCCTCAATTATATTTTGCTCATTATTTTCGAAGCAAATAAGGGTATCTTGATAGAACCAATGCTCAAAATATTAGAATGCAAGAGGCTACAAAATTTCACCACTTTCAGTTTTATGGGTAGCAACCCCTATTTTTTTTTAATAAAAAATCAAGTTTTTTAAATCAATTTCAATAAATTATTGCCTTAAAATTGATTCCACTTGAAAGAATATTAAAAAATAAAGTCAAGCTCTCTTGTGGTT
>UELV01178008.1:0-18095 GCA_900490015.1 Megastigmus stigmatizans | reverse complement strand
TGTGCTCAATGTTAAAGTGTACACCAGCGTCAGCCATGTTGGACACGCTCCCCCCACCATACCACCCATGTTCAATCCCAATACACGAATCATACGCGTGTGATGCGACATTTTGGAACGACCATTGGAGGTCCACATATATATATATACCTCCATAGACCTCCATAGCCAAGTTGAGGAGGGACATACGGTTTTATATAAACTTGAAAACATTATAGCACTGGAAGGTTGGGATGCTCTCTCTGTTAATTCAACCGACAACTACTAAACTCAACTCAGCTACTTTGGTATAGTATATCTTAGTGTATTGTATACGATATGTATATTGCAAACTATGACTACAGGATTTCCATTTTGGTACCTTTTTAGTTTTTAATACACTTTAATATATTTAAAAATTTTCTCTGGGGAAACTAGGATTCTTATCAAGATATATATGGTGTGAGCATATAAATTTACACATATAAACTTTGTAGTACATCCTCCTTAACTTGGCTATGGAGATCCACATATATATATATGTGGACCTCCAATGGTCGTTCCAAAATGTCGCATCATACGTGTATGATTCGTCTATACAATATTCTGACATGTTGCACCTGTATAGGTTATACAACATGTCAGAATAGACCCAATTATGGCGCCACTAATAACAGACTGCGCACATCTATATCGATATTTATTTATATACAAAGATTTAATTATACCAAACTGAACAATAACATATAAAAGTTTGGTTTGAATCTTTATTATCAATCCTGTAGACTCACATTCGAGTTCATAAAGGTCAATGTATTGTCTTATTCCTTTTATATTAAACATTAAATGTTATGGTATCTTATTTCTCAGACTTCTGCTTTTAAAAAACAATTCAGCTTATCTTCCTAGCAGCAAAGAATGATTTTAAAAGTATTACATAAATATTTTTAAATTTATATATCTATTTCGAAATGTCTGTATATAAGCCATAAGTCTACATCGGAACTATAACAGATGCTAATTGTTCAGACTAGCCATTAATTTATATTTTACGACTCTCTCCGAATTATTGCTTCCCAATATTGCGAAAGGAGGATCACCACTAATATAAGTCCAATTCTATAATATCGAAGACAGAGCTTAACGTCAAAACAAACGCATCCGCACAAAGGGTATAAAGAGCACATAGTTCCTCCAACTTTTGGGATAGCAGAAAAAGTGAAATAGAGCGAATGTGTAATGGCAGGGAAAATTCATAATTGGGCGCACCTCGGGAATATATCATTTCATTTATACTGTGGCTCGTTCCTCCAGTGCAGCGCACGACCGCAAACACACACACGTCTCTGTAGATTTTATTAAACTGATTAGATGGCTAGATTACGCATATACCGAGGGGAAGCTAAAACGTAGTTGCTGAGAGTCGCCGTAATAGACGTATAGCGGGAGCGATGTAAGGCGCCGACATGACGGAGCCATTGCCTCGTTATGAGTCACTGTTTCTCTCCCATATATACATGTGTATACACACATTCAAAGCACCCCGTCGTATTTCGAACCACCCCCAGTTTTTCCCCAGACCGACAGTTTTTCCCTATCTGTACATAGAGTTGCGTAACAGTTTTTTTTTTCTTGTATATATAACGAATAACGAAAACATGGGAAAGGTTGTGTAGACACTTAGGATGCAATGGCTCGTCCCGCTCCTCCTTTCTTTCTTCCTCCTCTCTGGCGACAATACACTAATGTATTTTATCTTAGGATGCTTTCTTATTTATCAAGTTTCTGAGAGGCGAGGGTGATTTTTTTCCCCTTTTTGACACAATAGGTTGAACGTAGATCAATTTTTTATTTTTTTTCTCAACCTATATTGATCGAATCGAGGGGATTGTTATTAGTTCAGCTCGATCGGGTGTGGAGATGGAGTTTTTTTTATTACTTTGTGATTCTGCTTTTTAAAACGTTTTGTTTTGTTACCTTTTCTATGGAATGATCAGATTTATAGAAATTCAGTTAGGGATTTTCGCGTTTGAATTGTAACATATACTGTGAATGTTTAAAAACATAAAATATTTATTTGAATGCGAATCTCTAAGATCGATAAGAATGATCAACCCCTTCTTAGAATTACTTTTCGTCATATTTGATCTCTACAAGAAAAAGATTTCTGCAATTACAATGAATAAATAATCTTGAGTAAATTAAATAATAACGTTATGCGAACTATGTCAAAGCCAGCATACAATAATAAAATACATCGTGACAGAAAAAATCTGTATGTCAACCAACTTTTGGAGTTTGACGTACCTATCGGAAGCTTATTGCTCCAAGGCCCTTACATTTTAAATTCAAGTATTTCTCTACCTACACGTTTCACGCTGTGTCCGAGCTTTGTGAATGGCCTACACTTAAGTGGACTGGCAATTAATACCTGGGTAAAGAGACTCGATTCATAAATTATGAAACTTGAATTTCCTAACACATAATCCTCACAACATTATAAACGCTAAGTTGGTGAATTCCGATGAATTTAAAATCTCAAAAACCAAATATTTTTTAACCTATGGAGTATTTTAAAGCAATGGTTTAGTACTAGTTCACATGTATAGGGTAAAGCTTCCACTTGTTCGTGACAACAATGTGACTCTATAAATACTAAACCAACACTGTATGTATGTTTGTCATGATGCTATCCGCAATGATCATTAGTATAGTAAAATGAATCCATTATTAGAAACGAAAAAAAATTTCCACGATATCGTTTGGAACTCATCAGTTGCGCCGCGCTTCCTGGATCGGTCGCCAAAGCCTGCCGTGACCCCTTGTCACGACATTTGCTCGATAATAGAATAGGATTTACACGATAAGCAAAATAAATATATATATATGGTATTTGGTTCGTTTTTTGCAACGGTACGAGCCGGCGAGCTTTCCATACGTGTTGACTAATTGGCTTAGCGACAGACTTATATGGATTAACATTCGGACTGCACGCACGGATTTTTTTTCACTTCTATCGGCAAATCGCTTTATGGGCTCGCGGAAAATAACAGCTATTTTTTTCGAATAAACTAAGTACTTCCGCTTTTTGATTTGATTGATTCCAACCTGTAATTTCTTTGTTTGTATTGTATTAAAGAATTTACTGGATTTTCAAGACCTTGCCAAACGTTGCTAGAATAAAAATGATACGATGGATATGTATTATTTTAATTCATGTTAAATTATTATCATGACTCTATCGATTAAAATTAATGATAATAGTTAGCCATAGTCTTCGAGACAAGTTAAATTAAGTAACGGTGTTTGCGAGTTATCGAGTTCCAAGTGAATTCGTAACATAACTATAGTCATTCACAAATCTATTGTATTTGGATTAATGTGATACACATCTATGCCTTACAGTTTTTTAACTTTGTTAACTTTGTAGTCCTGATTTGTAATTAAAAACACTGATGATATCAAGCAATTACCACGACTCTATTGGGGTAAATATAATGTTTCATTTGATCTTCTCTAAAATAAAAATTAAATTCATACGTATAAGCTAACAGATTCTTGTGTTATTTTGGCAACACGCATGACAGTATATCGAAAAGAGTGGTATAAAAAAAATATGAACGGAAAAATTTTCAAGGTTGATAAAAAAAAAGGGAGTGAAATGTTACGCATGCAGACGTTCTTTTTGTAAAAAGGTGTCACAAAGCGAATCTTCTGTGAAAAAAAAGGCCAACGCAGCGTCGCATTACGCAATACTTAAAACAGTCCGAGTGTATATATACTCATCCGACGTTCAATGCTCAACATAAAAGAATGATTTGCCTCGCCCACGCTCGCTTCGCCACACTAAAAGAGTTCGCACGAGTTCAAATCGAATTAAGTTTAAAATAAACTGGTTTACCATCAGCAGCTTTTCGCGCACTTCAGATACATATATAAGCAACATTGATCAATTGGCTGAATCGATCGAGACATGTTCACGGATATAGCCACCAATACATAAAACAGTATAACCGATTGGTAAAAAAAGTGTGCGTATATATACGAAAGCGGCGTAGTACTCAATTAGGCTCGTAACCTAAATTTCTAATTTGACAATTATAGTTTATACGCTGCGAAGCGCTGCATGGTGTGTGTGGCAGGTATATATATTTTAAAGGTCAGGACGGTAGAGAGAAAAACGAGCGCGCACGCAAGCGACGCAGGCGACATCAGTGCCTGAATTACATTTCAAATGCATCTTATAAAGCCGAGAGCCGAGAAAAGTGCAAATAGATGTTGATTAGCCTTAATAAGCTTATTATTAAATTAATGGCAATGAAAAGTGAACAAAAAAATTTATGCCGATTGCTCCACTTTACGTGTGGCCGCCGGCCCAAGTAGCCGCAGGCGAACGCGGTAAAATATTCCCGCGCGAAAAAGAGAACCCACGTGGGTATATGTACTGGGTGCAATCATCGGAATTGAAGCGGGACGATCTAAATAAGTACTCGATGTGCCGACCCCTCGCACAAAGTAAGATGCATCCAAAGGAGCGCGAGTCATCCCTAATTTAACTCGAACCTATATATATATATATATATACATAATGACAGAATTGATGCCCAACGAGATGGAGATAAATTTTCGCCGCGGGTGAAATGATAGAATTTACAGCGACGGGGGTACAGCCCCTTATTTTTATATACGCAAAGTTTCCCCTTGCAGCCACTGCACACACACATACAGAGAGAGAGAGAGAGAGAGAGAGAAAGCGAAGCGACTCATCGTTCCTTTTACACATAACATCCTCGATCTCTTCTCGAATGTATCGCGTTATGCGTGGATTGCAGGCAGGACAAGTCGCGGAAGTCGGGCATGGGAAAGAGGGGATCAGGAAGGAAGCCCCAGTTTCGTACGCATCGATTCCGGACGACTGAGCTCGCAGCCGCTTCCTCTTGCACGCGCCTCTTTCTGTCCTTGCCATCTCTCTCTATATATATATATATGTATGTATGTATGTATATGTGTATATATACGCAGCGGTCGAGAGAACACGACACCGCATCATCCTGACTCATACGTCTGACGGTTTTTCGGCTTTAAGCGTGCACATGCAGGGGAGTTTTAATGCAGCACAACGAGCTCCCCTTTCCTCCCCTTTTATTTTCCCGTTATACTGTTCTTTTGTGAGATGGAATTCGATGAGCGGCTTGCGGGGGCTGGAAGATACGTCTACATCTCGAGAGCTTTTAGAGATAGTGGAGAGATAACATGATAATTCATTTATTTGAATGAGATTGCTTTTGGAGAGCAGTTTCCTTGCGAGAGTTATATATATAGACGACGAAAGCGCATCGATTCGAAGAAATTCAGAATCGCTCTAATAGGCCATCAAATATTCAGAAGATATTTATCGGCCTTTCATCACATTCATTATAGCGAATTGGTTTATTAATCAATTATAGATTCTATATTCAATTTTTGGGATTTTTGACAATAACCGACTCGTAAAGAAAATTATATCAAGAATTGCTCTGAACGATTTACTGAAATCCACAAAAAATAAAAGTATAAAATGTAAGGAACCAAAGTTGACTGAAATTTTTTTTTTGTTTGACCTAATTGGTAGTTAGCTAGTAAAAATTATCTAAAAACAATACGTTTATGGAATTTAATTTTTCATCAACCGTTATAGCTTAAAAAATCGACATGTAATATGTACCTTTAATACCGTACATGCACATATATATATCAAAAACACAATTTCAGCGAAATCACTTTCTAAACCAATCATTTTATTCCAAACATCGAAAACGAAGCTAATGTATAATGGACGGAACTCGGAAAAATCATCAATAATACGCACAACATCTCCGTGTGTAAAAGAAAATAAGGCTATAAATAAGCCGTGCAGGCGGCCGCTTATGAATATCGGTACACACACGGCTCAACCGAGTAAATTTATTGCCCGCAGCCGAGCGCTCGCTAAAGTTCACAGAAGGGCCACAGAAGGGTGGAATATATATGCGGACGCGCAGAGGCTTTCAAAAGATCAGCAGCTGTATGGCTACTACACGCGAGCAAAAGAAAGAACGTCTTGTATATTTGTGGTGTGCAAAACAACAACAAAAAAAAGAAAGAGAACAGCAGGGTAAGCAAGAGAGGCGAGAGGTTGAATTTCGGCTGGTCGCTATAGGAATATGACGTAATGCGGCCAAATCTCTCGACGCGAGCTCGAGCTGCTCTCTGCGCGCGTCTCTTTCGTTTATGCAGTCAAGGCCGGCTTAGTTTACTACTTATGTTTTATATATGTGTGTGTGTGTGTACGTTCGCGACGACGACGACAGCAGCGGACCGTTTCGTTGGTTCGATAATTTCACGATGGTGCGGAGAGTCGCTTAACCGATATATATATATATATAACCATTCCACGGCAGATGAGTCGTTTCTCAATCTCTCTTTCTCTCTCTCGCAGCTATACACACGCTGTCCATTAGTTTTGGGCTTAATAATGCGGGGTCTTCGTCATCGGTTTCGCCTCGGTTCTTCTCTCTCTACTCTTTATACTAAGCTACTACCGGCTAGCAGAGTTTGCTTGAGAAATGGACTATTGCCCTTATTTGCAATTTTCTTCTGATAGGCTTTTGTCTGGGTTATACATATATATGTATGTAGGGGAGGATTGACCATGTAATATCGGGTGGCGCCTATCTTTTGCTGGATATATCAACTACGAGTGTTATTCCAAGTAGGCCAGTGGGCACGGATTATTTACGCTTTCTTCTATGGCGGAAGGCAAAAATGTTGCCACGATGAAAAACTGACCTTGCCCGATTGTCCAGCCGCCCGACATCAGGCGCCATCCGATTTTCCGACCTTATATATATTATTCTAGAGCGAGTGACTCGAAAAAATTTATACACGCAGAACAATCCGTATGTGATCTGGAGCTTTATTCACTTCAGTTACTGTTTAATATTGCAAATAAGATACTTTCGTTACTGCACAAATAGGTACTATCCACTTCTTATTAATTAGCTTTGGAATGAATCATGATGTTCGCCATGTATCGATTAGTTTGATGAACTATCAATTTTACTGTAATTCCTTATCTCCCTCGTTATGTAAGATCATAGGTATCGAATTTTCAGTTACCTCTAGCTGTATAGTATAGGTGATTAGGGTACACACCTGACATGTGGTGTTTTCGGAAAGACAAGGTATTTTCTTTCCTTAATTATGGTATACTGTTTAGGAGAGTTGTCTTGTCGATGTCGAGTTTCTAAATGTTTCTTTGTAGTGCTGCTCAGTTGTTTTAGTTAACCAATTATTCATGCTATTATCTAGAAATTTGATCATTACTACTTTTTAATAATTTATGAATACTTTACTAGAAATATAACTTTTATATATCTATAATTGGAATATAAATTTATTTTGAATTTTTACATCTTATAGCTTCCGGAAGTATTTCACTGAAACACATTTGCTATTTTTGTATAGAACAGCTTTCGCAGTGTCATTCGCGCCAAGACTAATTTTTTCCATTCATTCGACCCCGTCCGTTGTAAGTATGGTCGCTGACAGTTCGTAGTCTTTCATTATAACAGACGGCAAAGTAAATACGGAAGAGCGCGCGGATCGATCAGTCAACCGCAATTTGTCACTTTCCCGATAAATATCTATTCAGGAAGTAACTACCGGCAGGTACGCGTAATTATTTCACGTGTTTTTTTTTTTTTTTTAGAAAATCGTAGACTTATCGATTGCAATCACTTATATTAATATCACTGGCACGAATGTTTTTCGTGAAACTTTTATAACTTAGGGCTTGTTTTTATGTGCTCGATAATTTAGGGAAATAAAGAATTTCGCGTGACTAAACGATGCTTCCACCAGAACTCAGGAATTTTATCAAATAAATCAAGTATGAAATTAAAACTATTTACAATCACGACTCACGGTAGCTCGCCAAACACAAGTATGTGTCTCATATCTTTCTCTATTACCTTGTATATAATTATTCTTTTGTGTAATTTTGTGGTGCGCTAAAAATAAAACAAATGTATACGACAATAACAATCCAATGATTTATTGTTGGTTTTGTCTATCGTTCAATTTAAAATTGTAGTTCTCGTAATTTTAGTTAATTATTCGATAAAACTCCCTGAACTCGAAGCAAACGAAACACTATATAATATCCAGCTATTTATCAATTTATCTAAAATACCACAATACAAAAAGCTCATTTGAAAGGGGATGCATATATATGTCGTTAGTGCCGAAAGGTCAACGATGAACGGATCCATTCGCGGTAATGATTATTACTTAAGCAAATGCGAAAAAAAACGAGAGCCGCACGCAGTCCGATGAACAGCGGTTATCCAGGTGCGTGATAGTCAACGATATCACGAGGCGCGCATAGAGGGTCGCACAATGCTCGCACGCGACACCAGCCGAAACGCACACGGCTATGCGTGCACGTTATATTATACTTACGCCGTATATATATATATATATATATATACGCCGCAGGATTAAGCATCGATCGGTAGGAGTGTCGTATAGACCTCGACTTAGCCGTAAACGATTTAAAAGGAAAAGAAAACACAGGCCAAGAGACAAAGGAATGGAAACTGGATAAGGGCGTGCGACGCGAGGGACACGAGCGAGGAAAAAAGTTATTTGCGCGTATATATACCGCTAACAAAAGGAATCAAGCACTTTGCATGTTCCTCTCTTCGTGCCTGAAGTTCATTGACTTTTTACACCGATTTTACGTACTTTCGACTTATTCTTTTTTCGATATATCTGGGATTCGCGTGCTTTCGATTGTTCGTTCTTACGTATATATCTTTGATGAACCGATGAAAAGGAAAGGAATGGAATTCAATAACTACGCTTCTTTTATGCGCAATGATTTCAAGTGTATAACTATTATTGTTTCTACTTGTTTCTCATTCTGTGTCGCAATAATGAAGATTAAGCATTAATGTTGTATTAAAAAGTAAATATTATAAGTTACGCGAAAGAGAAGCGACTGATCGAATGAATGCGCTTTATGAGCGAACTTAGCCTTGAAGTCTGGCTATTGTCCGGTTTATCCGTAGAAGTCTGTAGATGAATTAGATAAAATACGAAAACCAGTTTTACCAGGATTTTTGCTCTATTTTCGTTGGTAAGGCCAGTCCGACCTCGTTTTCCTCTATTTCGTTATCCACTCTTTGCACAAAATCATTTAAATGTGAAAAGCATTTTATAGACTTCCATACATATACTGTTCTATACAGTCCATAATAATGATGAAACAAACTATCAGATGCAGTTTATTTTTGTTCGTTTTGCCTTTCCTTTTGGTAGATTTGACGGTTTGAAGAACGTCTAACCAGTGACTCAACTAAAATTTTAAATATTAATTTCTTTAGAACAAATTTCAATCCATTGTACTATTCCTGTCAATTGTAAACAAATATTTGTAATGCAGTTTTTCTGAAAAAATATTAATTATCAAAAGATGGCGGACATAAAAACATCCTTTATCTTTCTCTTCAATATTTCTATTTCTTCCATACGTATACGCTGCATTGTTATATTCCACACGTGGTTTCCAGACTCTCAAAAAATATTCCGCATATTTGAATTTTGTACCGTTGTACGTCTGCAAATGGCGCAACTTCTTATGCCTATTGCAGCAATGACTGTTTTCGTCTGCGTGTAGAAAGTGTCGTGTCTCGTGGGCAATGAGTCACTTAGGAAGTTTCGCATAAAGATCCCGATTTGCGATGCCCCGTGTGTTGCTTCTGCCTAATCGAGAATATCCCGCGCTTTACACTGCTTGCTCAGCATTGACATTTCGCCGAGGCACGTACTGGGATGAACGACATTAATATGGTACTCGCTTCTTTGTACAAAAGCATATTTAAAATATATAAAATTTTTATTAAACCTTCTATGCGATACACGTCTTTCCATATAGCGGTTATACATTTATACCGAGAGATATTTCAAATCATCCCTCGGTAATTCCAGTCAATAAGCTTAATTTTCAAGTATGCATGCGCTTGATGAGCAAAGATCCGTCATTAAATTTTATTTTTCCAGTCGACAATATGATAATTAAATCCGACAGCGAAGAATTTGAACTTTTAATTGCAACCTTTTAACCGACATTCTTCCTGTCTGATTTAAGCAATTAAACGATACTCCTACACATTACCAGCGCCTCTATTACATTAAGGGCAAGGCTTTAAATAAAATTTACTCATCTCAATTGTACTTTAAAGTAACTGCTTTGGAATACAAAGTTTTCATACTTTTTCTAAATAGAATATCCATTGCTTATTTTTTGTAGATTAACTTAATTTGTTTATTTTCCTTGCAATAATAAATTATCAGAACAGCAGTATATTATTATTCATATATATTAATTACTCTTCTACTAATAGTTAATATAGTACAATTCTCTTTTTAATCTTAGTACTATATATCTGACAAGATGCTTATTGCAAAAGATTGACAATGCATAAATATATAGAAATATGTACAATAAATTCTAATACTTTCAAATAATAAAATATAGTCAATAATCCATACGCAGCATTTATCAACTGTTTTCATAAGAAAGAAAACTTAAACGCATTTCTTTTTTCATTTCAGCTGACAACAACAATTACCAACGCAGGGCAAATACAACAATGGCTCGTCCAGCCATTTTCTGCTACATCAACGGCTCCAGACTCTTAACTCTGACGCCCAACTTTTACTCTACGAACATCAATGTTCAACTCTGTACTCACTTGGTCTACGGAGGCGCTTATTTGGAACATGGCACTTGGGAGATAAAGCCCAACGATCAGAATCCATCTGTCAAACAAACATGTAAATAACACATTTTCATTATTTTATACGATAATTTAAGACATACTTTTATGTTCTTTTATATTACATCTTCGTGAATTTGTCCAAAGATTAATCTATATTTATCACTGCACAACTCATTCAAATTAATTTGTATTATTTGTTCATAACAGCAAAAAGTCAAATAAGCTTTGACGATATTATAAATCTTAAGAATGGCCATCCAAATCTCAAAGTAATTATATCCATAAGAGGCGATAGCGAAACCTTCTCTACTATGGTGAAAAGTCACCGCGGCGAGTTCCTGCAAAACGTCAGAACATTCATTGGGTAAATTTAATCAATGATTATATCATAAAACCGATATTCCTATGAGCGTTTAATGTTATATCTTCTAAATAATATTTGTTTTCGACAGTCGATATCCTTTCGATGGAGTGAACATCGACTGGCAATACCCAGGTCGTCAGCAAAACAGACACGATGACAAACAACATTTCGGTACTCTCATCAAGGCAAGTTTGACCCAGTTATCATTCGTGTTTATCATTTTAAAAGCTTTTATTAAATCGAACATAGATTATATACGTTATACCAGTTAGGGGCTGCTTATAGTTATATGAAAACTAAATTTTAGGAACTGAAAACGAGCTTCAGATCAACTGCAAAACTGTTGACGGTCACGATTTCTGGTATGGCCAAAACTGTTGAAGACGGTTATCAGATCAAAGACAGTGACAGTGTCGTGATGGATTCCGTTGATTACTGGTTCGTCATGGCGATGGAGTACTTCGGTTTCTCGTCCAATAAAATTGGAGCTAACGCGCCGATCCGTAGCCGCGAACAACTCGGCGTGGTAATTTATGCATGCCATTGCAGATGATTCGAGTCCCTTTACACAAGATATTAAAATTACAATTGCATGATTGCAGGAAAAAACAATCAGAGATCTCAAAGACCTCTTTGAACAAAGAAACGCTTACAAGCTCGTTTTGGCGGTCCCGTTCTTCGGAAGAAGATTCACTCTCAAAGATCACCTTCAGGGCAACGAAAGCCCCTTCAATAAAGCACACAGCAACATGCATACCAACAACAATAACGACATTATGAACTATCCTGAGGTACGTACATAGATATCTTTCTATACCACTCGCATCATGCTCATAATATATACTCTCATTAATGATGATTTACCTTATTAAAATAGCAATTTTGCTTGATGACGAGTTTTTAATAAATGTTGATGTGCGCATGTATATATATATATATATATATTAAAATTTTCCGCTCTATTCAATGCCGTAGAGCCTATCCTTGTTCCCTTTAACATCCTATATACATATATAGAAAACAAGGTAAATACTTACTTTTTGAAAGAATGGACTATTTTGGCAAGAGATTAATTTACATGAAATGCAACCAATAGAATACTTAAAACTTCTATGGAAAGAATGATTGATTGTAATTGGTTTTATTCACGTGTGAATAGATTTGTCAAAATTTCAACAAAGATGGGTATAGGAAAGGATGGGATTCGGACAGCGAAACTCCTTACATAGTCAAGCACCCAAACGCTATTCTTTACGAAGATGCACAGTCTGTTGCAGCTAAGGTAATCTATTTAAATTTCTTTCTAAAATTAGATATGCTGGGAAACACAGATTTCTTATTATATAATGTTCTGCTTATTTTGCTTTCATTGACAAAAGTTATTCCTACAATTCAAAGAAAAAAGTAATTCAGTAATTATTTTCACCTAACTATTTTGAAATAATTATTGGAAACTGTAGTTTAATTTGAAAACCAGCTTTAAAAAATTGTCTCTCCCGTCATAATAATTTACTGAATGCAGCGTAATAATTCGAACACATTTTCAGACTAACCTGGCGCTCAAAAATGGACTGGGCGGTGTTATGGCCTTTAGCATCGATATGGATGACTTCGACGGTGTCTGCAGCAGGGAAAACATGGGCCACAATACGTACGAGAGCAATAACCATGGGAGGCCCTTGAAAACGTATCCGCTCTTGCAGGCCATGTACGATGCCGTCGAGCGTGGCCCCAATTCCGCGGCTCTCCACTCTAGTCCTCTGGCCCTCATCCTTGCCATCGCCGGCGTGATGCTGCTCAAACTTTACGGTTAAATCTCTCGATCTGACTGCAAAAGCAAGCGCATTTAACTATTCCTATTTTTTTTTTTTTTTTTAATTATTATTTCAAACAATATTCGAATCAGTTTTTCTTTGTTCCTCGGAATACGACGAGTGCGGTAAATGCCGATAATTTTGGAGATCCGTACACAATTATACGCGTTCTGTATAGAACGAAATCTTTACTTTCCAATGGACCTTTTTTTAATACGTAAGAATAACGACTTCCAATTCCAAGGAAATATTCTATATGTATATTTTTGTTATTATTAAGACACTCCGCCAGAGGTGTAAAATTATTCGAGATTTCGTAGTTTGGTTTAGGACGTGACTGCTTTTCGTTTGACTTACGAGTTTCTCGTGGCATTCCTCAAACTTTTTTTTTTTTTTATATGATTTTACACTTTTCAACTTTTGTTTATTAACAAAAGAGTTCAAATCAAGCAAACGAAATTATATATACAGCTTTATGTAAAGTACAGTACAAAGGAAGTAAGAGTAATTTATAAGATAGTTGATAAAATATAACAGTGAATTGTTAATGCGAGTCTATAAGATTGACATTTCAGAACCACAATTTACTTCGATTTAAAAGACTTGTAAAAACTTTATACAACCATTATGATGAGATTAAATTTCACGAATTACAACAATTAACAGTTATAACTCCCATTATTCAATGCTATATAATGGGCGATGAAAGTAATTTTTGCTTAGATATACCTGTGCAGATGACCAACACTGTTTTGTATTATAGTAAAAGATAGCACGCATCATCTATTTTGAAATTCCTTTGAAGTACGCTAATTTATTTAACAACGGCGTGCATCTTATGAACTAATTCTAAAAAGCAATTTGAATGCTTCAATTGCTCATGTTTGCATGTAAGCGTTCGCTGAACACTAACACGAGCACTCCATATTTGCAGCACAAATACATCAGTACACTATAAAAACACTTCCCGATGCACATATACACTTTCTCACTAACATAAGAACATAGAACTTTCATATTGCAATCGCACATCCAACATTATCTCGAGAACCTTTCAACTATTAAAAATGCATGAAAACAGTTTAACAAAGTAGTATCATCGCACTTAACTTACCCATTATTTTATGAAAAAAGTGCGCTGAAAATGTAATTAAATACACATTATTTTTTCTTATTAAGAACAGGTAAGTATCTGGAATTTCAGTAGAATAAATCATTATTCGGTACAAGTACTATAATACACAACTTATATACATATAGGTAACTTTGCAATCGGCCAAAACATTGTAGAGTTACTTTATATTACTGCCTAAATATATTTTACATGTAAAATTGTATAGTGTATATTATTTTGAAATTATGATAATAATTTACGATCAACTACTTACGTTCGCTACTTTAATACGCACACTTATACATATTACACTTAATTTCGTACACTATTCCAACCACAACTTACGTATACACTTTTCAGCATAATCGATTGTCATGATTACAATATAGTGTTCTTACTTACTATTATGCTTCTGAAATTTGACTCTCCATTATTTTCATAAAAGTATGGAAAACACAAACCCAGTCATTGAACACTAAACCTTCTCGCTAACTCGTGCAATAACGCATACAGACACACTTACGCGTGTGCACGCACGCACAAAAAACCACACACTTGCCCGTGACATATTTTTACATATGCACTACAACTACACTACACTACACATACACGTATTATTACATGAAATATATATGATTGAAACAAAACTCACAGCCACATAAATACTTATATATACACTAATGCACAGTCGTGGTTACGTGGGTGCACCCATAAATACTGAGAACTATATTGCACGGAAACATTTACGGTTATAGCTACGATCTACGATCACATTCGAAATTACACTTATACTCAAATTGACATACACTCACATGCGCGCGCGCGCATAGACACTGTGCTTACGCATAGAAATTATACGAAATACACATTATTAAAAAACATTAACAGCCACACTCGCAATTACTCCTATCGCTATATTGATTATGTATACTTTCAAACTAATGTATGTACACCACACGTGCACCACACGAATTCATATATTATATTAGTAACCGATAAACGCACTCAATGTAAAGCATTCAAATCTCCACCTAAAGAGCCCTAAAAGTCATATATTATTCTGATTTACAGATTACGAGTTAAAACATACATACATTGTCAATGCTCAATGCTAATACAAGAAATGGTACTTTCGTCTAACACACATCATGCAAAAAAAAAACAGATTACACACGCACTCCCTCAAATTTATCAATAAAACCAAATGCAGAAACGTACATTAGCGATAAACTCATTAAGCGTAAGCTCACACATGTTTGTACAAGTTAACACATACTATGTTACACATTCTCAAGACATGAATTCGAATTTAAATAATAAGCACACAAACAGGCACACGAACCATACACATATTATATATATAATTACATGAAATGCACAGGATTGAAGCCATACTCACAACCACAGTCACAATTACTACCACTCATCTACACACACACATACACACACGCACACAAACGTAAGCATATACAAAAACACACTTGCCCGGGACATATAATATTTACATGCGAAACATTAACCGACTCCTGCACTTAAATTTTTACGTTTAAACATACGTATTACATGTAGTTACATAAATTGCACAGGGTTGAGCCACATTCACAATTACTGACACCCACTCGCACTTTATACACACTAATGTGCGCACACATGTACACATATTCATGACATATATTTGCATACGGTGCATAAACTCTACACTTACATTTTGATTTGTACGTATAAGCTGCACTAACAGTCACAGTCGCAATTAATGGCACGCACTCACACTTGTATACACTAACACCCGCGCATATGTATTGCGACCACACATACAGCTACAACCACGATTACACACAGTACATACATACATACACATTAACACTATACTTACACGCAAACTTATTTGCAGTAAATATATGCAATATACCCCATTGAAACAACATTTAAAATCGAAATTACTCATAATATTTTTACATTTACATTAAACCTTGAACGTATATACTCCACACATGTACACGAATTGATATCCCTGGTAAAAATATTGGTTTGAAATCGATTAAGTTATACAAATCGCTTTTAATAGTATTTATAGGCGGTCTGTGTTAAACGAGGAGGTCAAACGGTATAGACACACACTCTTGATCATGTATTAGGAGCTTCATACTTTAATTACACTCAACAAAATTCTCACAATAATATACACATGCCCATACACAGTTGACGCGATAACTCTTGCACTACACTAATATACTCACTTAAATAGACACGTATATGAGTCTATACAAGACAATGTCAATAGAATCAAATGTGCAAACACATATAAAAGCTTGTATACTAGCAATAAGCTCATGCAGTGTAAGCCCATTAACTGCACACGAACACTCTATAACACATTTTGAACCCATGGGTAAAATATGAATAAACATTTAATAACATATAAACAAACACATAACCACTCGTAAACACGCAAACACACACACACATAGATATCTTATCAAATACTCTCACACTCGAACTGACACATATTTTTTTCTGTACACTTGCGCTGACACAGTCCTACACTTTTACACATGGCATAAACACTACACTTACACTAAATTTTGTTCATGTCTGAACATAAATATATAGAAAGTGACTTAAGCGAACATTCATAATTATAAATATACATATACATACTATTTCATGAACTGCACAAGATTAAAACCACACTCAGCCACAGCAACAATTAATGAAAATCATTCATACATTATACACGTACACAATTGCATACACACTAAAGAATGCGTAAGCAAAAACCTACACACACATACACACATGCCCACACTTACTTACCCGAGACATATGATATTTACAATCGCCACATTATAACACTACACTTACACTTAAGTTTGTATCAATAAACATGCATATACATACCATTAAATAAAATGCACAAGATTGAAACCACACTTAGCCACAGCAAAAATTACTGAAAATCATTCACAATTTATACACGCACATGCATTCGCTTACAAGCAAATACACACACACACACGCACACTAACGGGCGTTTACGCAAAAAAATGCAGACACATTCACACATGCCCACACTTACTTAACCGTGGCATATGATATTTACAAACGACACGTTAACACTACACTTACACTTAAATTAGTATGAATAAACGTAGATGTACATTCCAGTATATGAACTGCGCAAGATTAAAACCACACTTAGCCACAGCAAAAATTACTGAAAATCAATCACAATTTATACACGCACATGCATTCGCTTACAAGCAAATACACACACACACATGCACACTAACGGACGTTTACGCAAAAAAAAAGCAGACACATTCGCAGATGCCCACGCGTACTTACAGTGACATATGATATTTATAAACGACTCGTTTACACTACACTTACACTTAAGTTTGTATGAATAAACATGCATATACATACAATTACATGAACTGCAAAAGTTTAAAACCGCACTGAGCCACAGCCACAATTACTGGTCATCATTCATACTTTATACACGTACACACATACACACACTAATGCATGCATACGCAAAAACATGCACACACATTCACACATGCCCACACTTACTTACCCGTGGCACATGATATTTACAAACGACACGTTAACACTACACTTACACATAAGTTTGTATGAATAAACGTAGATGTGCATTCCAGTATATGAACTGCACAAGATTAAAACTACACTGAGGCATAGACACAATTACTGACAATCATTCACCTTTAATACATGTACACACATACACTCACACTTCCGAATCCGTTCGCAAAAACATACACACACATTCACACATGCCACACGTACTTACCCGTGACGTATGATATTTAATAAAGCTATATTTACACTTCACTCACACTTAAATTTGTATGAATAAACATACCTAGACATACCATTACATAAACTGCACAAGATTGAAACCACATTTACCCACATCAAAAATTACTGAAAAACATTCAAAATTTATACACGCACATGCATTCACTTACAACCAAATACACACACACACGCAC